>VUQJ01028067.1:4529-21125 GCA_015108635.1 Andinoacara biseriatus | reverse complement strand
AACTACTGCATGTTTTGAATAACATTATTTGGCTTTGTGTTTGCCGTTTTTGTCTTGGGATTCAGTGATGTTCAGTGACGTTCTTGACGCTAGCTAGCTAACTCCTTTGTCGAGGCTTTGTTTACTTCATTCATAATGTGAATAAAAGTTTCTCTGCCAGTAACTAATCGTAGCGCTGCTATAAAACTACAATATTAGCCGAACGGGACGGCGTTGAACGCTCCGCGACCTGGAGGGGGCGGGGCGCAAGAGACGGCACCAAAACCCCTTGTTCTGAGCCGGGTGTCAGAAAAGGGGTCAATGTGGGGTCTGTGGAGCAACAATAACGAGGAACTGGAACCAAAGCATTGCAGTTCTACTTCATATAGACCACAAGTGAATGATTTATATATGAAAAGGAAGGATTTAAAAGCATGATGCGTCTCCTTTAAAGCCACAAGACCTGAGCACCTTGCAGTCATTGAGTTAACCTTGAACTCCTCTGTTTACCAAACCATTCTACAGTCAAACGTAAGGCCATCTCAGCTCATGGCTAAAACTGGATCACGTAGCAAGACAATGCTCCCAAGCACAGAAGCAAATCTAGAACAGAATGGCTGAAAAAGAAAAGAATCAAGGTGTTGCAATGTCCCAGTTAGATGTTAGATTAGATGTTAGATTCAACTCATTGTCATTGTACACACAAGGCACACAATGAAATGATCGTTCCAGATCACTCATCCAGAGACGAGCATCTGCGGTCACGCAGCTAGACACCGGCGTTACCGTGAGGCAATGTGGTTTAAGTGTCTTGCCCAAGGACACAACGCAGCGCAGGGACAGGGGCTTGAACCAGCAACTCTCTGGCTGCAAGGCAAGCGCCTACCCACTGCGCCACTGCCACCAGCAGTTAAAGTCCAGACCTCAACCCAAAACAAAATGCAGTTTCAGAAGCTCAGGAGAACTGTCCAAAAAATAAAAAAAAATATCCTACAAACCTACAAAGCAATGTTTTAAAGAAGAGTGAACCACAGTTCTTCCACAATCATGTGAGAGCAGGTCATACAGAAAGTTGTCGCTCCTAAAGGTGGTTCCACGAGCTATTTAATCATGCGGTGTTTTTCCACACACTACTTCTGCATCTTCACTTACCTTTCCAAATAAATAATGACACGGTGTCATGTGTTCATCAAAGGCTGTATTTACCTGACTTTAAGACCTGCTAAGGACAGGATGACATTTTTATTACATCTTGATAAGTAAAACCTTAGAACTGAAACAGAGTGTACTGAAAGAGACTTTGTCTTTCACACGATGGTAATTACAGCGCTTTTCACAAACAAATTTACAAAAGGGCAGAAAAGCAAATATACACAACACAATTAAGAAATAGAAATGTATCAGAAGTCAATGAAATAAGATTTCTGAAGAATTTATAAATAAATAAAACAAAATCTTCAAGCTGTCTTATAAATGAAAAACTCTATTGTTGTTTTCCCTCAACAGCGATCAGCAGTTTTAATTAACTTTTTATATAAATAATTAAATGTATATAAATATGTAACTGTACATAATTAATTTTCACTGCAGTCCACCTGCAGTACCTTCATGGCTCATCAGGGGGCCCCAGACCACACTTTGGGAATCACTGTTAGGCAATATAAAGGTCATTTCTCAATATGCATACTTGCATACTTGAGTACTGAGAAACAGACAAACTTTTCTGTTAGGTTTGACTGTAATGAAAAAGGAAGTGGGACATTTTGTACCCGTTAGGTAGAAATGTATAAGACTCACACCCAAGAAACAAGAAACACACCTCCATCATCCGTGTTACCAGGCCATTTATGTCAGTATGCTTTCTTCTGATCAGGCAACGGGACTCTGAGCCCCACTATCATTCAGCCTGATTTACAACCATTCACTGGGCGATGGAGTGTCCTAAAAATATCAGGTGTTCTATACATGGACTGCAAATGTTGTTATCAAATCATCAATCAAGCCGTGGAACGAACAGCAGGCACAGATGAGGAGAGTACAGGCAGTGGCGCCACACTGGCAGAACTAGCAGCTCTTACGTCCAAATTCAATCAAGGCTTAGGTAGCAGGCTCCTCCTGCATCCCCATCAGTCCATTTAAGTCTGAGACATAGGCACTCGATCGGACTTCAAGTCAGGACAAGAGATGGAGCAATATCTACGGAGCTGAAATGGAAAAACACAGCTGAAAGTAGCCCCAACTGATTATTGTCTCTGCAACATAAATTGCAAGCAGACTACGTCATATGTGTGAAAAGGGAAATTTTGGAATTCATAATATGAGATGTGATCATTTTCACAACCTCCAGAAAGACCGTCAGCGTGAACTGTGATTCAGCCTCAAACTGTATTAAAAGATGCTCGTAATGGAAAACAACCTGCACACACACAGCCAAACACATTAATGCGCAGATGCGTGCCGCCTTGGAGTAATGAGGAGAAGGAGAACAAGAACACAGACAGAACACATGCACACACAGAAACGCCAAAAAACAACAAAAAAAAAATACTGAATATTTAAATAACTGTCACCTGCAGAGCAGAAAACATGAAGCAAACTAAATTTAGAGATTGAATTCTGGGGTCCTGTAATAAGATTGTGATAAGGTTAGAACTGGTTGTGGCTCTACTTTCTTATTTGGCTGGTCCATCAATTATGATGTCATTATGTACAAGCATTTGTTGCCCCTCGTAGATTAAATCAAAAAAACTTTGTGAAACTTTGGCCTGACAGTCATCTGACTTCACTTCTATCACTTTCATCTCTTAACTAATAAAACTGAACGATTCCCTTTCAGGACGCCTGAACCGGGTTGAGCAAGCAACACATATGCCGAGGGCTACTGCAGAGGCTCAGGGTCGAGTATCCCCTGAAGCCATTTACATCTATCCGTTGCTCCCCTCTTTTAGTAGTTGACAATTAATGTGTACCTAATTATTCAAGTCTATTGGATAGAAAATTCTGCATTTTCCTTCAGTAACTATGAGGCACACAGTACTTTTTGTGCTATTCTGACGTTTAAACAGATCATGCCACAAGCACAAGAGGGCAACTATTATATCCACCAAATAATGTCAGCAAAAAGGATTAAGCTAAGATGCTCAAAGGCTTCGTAAACACAGATAATGAATGCACGAAGATACAAAGATTAAAGACCTAAATGCTCTCCTTGTATTTCTGTTATCCGGATCATCAGGATAAACATAAGAACCCATAAAAAAGAAATAAATATTAACTTTAAAGCTGATAGTGCACCCTATTTGTTTTTTGTCACAGTTACATGACGCTGCCCTGCAGTTACAGACACATTTCACACCGTGACCTTGAATTCTTTTTTATATTTTTAATGCTGTTTATCATCTTCGGGAGATAAGAACAACATCAGGTGAGAGACAACTGTTACCTCGGCCGATGAGGTTATGTTTTTGGTAGCATTTGCGTGTGTGTGTGTGTGTGTGTGTGTGTCTGTCTGCGTGTGTGCATGCCAGGCTGTCTGTAAACATGATAGTTCGAAAACATTTGAATGACAAAACTTTGTAGGGATGCGCCTACATAATGTTTGTGTAATCAAAGTAAACATCTGTCATGCTGCCCTAATCTGCACTACAAACCTATTAAAGTACATTCAAAAAGAACAAAGAAAACAAAGTAAATATATACAAAATGCAATATTATTCCCTTCAAAGTAAACACTGCACAGAGACCGAGCTGCCTTGGTGGAGGTCTGTGGTCTCGGAGCGCTTCTTGTTGGAGAATCGAGAATTTATATAAACAACAGATTTTAAATGGCTGTAACCAAATTTAATACCTCAATGAAATATGTTGACTAGTGGTCCCCAAAGTCAATAGTGCTGTGGCCCCCTTTAAAAACCAGCAAATCCCCTCTTTACACCAATACACGAGCAGTAATTATGAGTAATATCAAACTCAACACCTCCAAGTACCAATTTTAATTCACCACTGATGTAAACAGTTTAGTAACCATTCAATTGTAACTGGTCATTCTATACTACTTGGGGCTGATTTTGAGGCCAATTTAAAAAAAAGAAATCTTAAAAAAAAAAGAAAAAAAGACAGCAATAGTCTCTTTTAATCACAGAAACTCAAACAGCATATTAAACTTTCAATGCAATAACCAGTGTGAAGGAAAAATCAGCAATCTGAAATGGTTTCCATTGTGCCCACTGGTGTGACTCACCAAAACACAAAAATTTTAGCCTACACTGTGTAGGTACATGTGAGGTCACGCCAACCTTGCAATCAGTGTAATTGATTTCAAGTTAATAATAATAATAAGTCCAGGGAATAAAATCATGAAAGAAATTAAATTAATGAGTATCTCTTATCTCGCTGAACTAAATATATACCAAAGTGTACAATTATTGACTTTAGACCATCTTCTGAGTCTGTTCGCAGTCACTTGAGGTCAAGATGTCCATATTAATTTTTTGACTACAAGACAGACATGTACATTTTCTGATGGCTAAAACTCAGTTTCATAGACTTTCATGGATCAGGCCATCTGTTCTAGCAGCAATACTGCACAGCACTAAGTCACTGCTATTATGTCAGATAGCAGCAACGTGGAAATAATGACCATATCAGCTGAATACAAAACCCCTCGTTCGGTCTCAGTGTTTTTATTCCAACACGAGAGTCTCTATTTGTCATAATTTGTGATTTGCCCTGACCTTCGCTGACAGCATGAGCCGATTAGCCTTTCCTTCCCTCATATGTAGGTCACTAGGCAGCACAGACATGATGACCGACACCATCTAAATATGCAGGGAGAAGTTCACATGACTATTAATATTCTGTTTGCTCTAGCAGCTTCATCTCCACATACGGCGGGTTTAATGCATGTGCTGGGTGGCATCTTATTTGTTCCACTCGTACTGACCTCAATTTGTGAGGGCAGAACAAGCCTAGATGTAGTTTGTGCTTTTATTTAAATCAATCAGGATCACTGCATGGAAATACGTACAGCAGTAATAAGCCACATTAGCTAAAACTAAACCAAAAGGAAGAAATGCAAACATTTAATAATTTCTTGTTCAATATATCTGTGAATAGTGAGTATGTCTGTGCAGGTTCTCAGTCATCCATTCTTTTTTTTTTTTTTTTCTTTTTTTTAAAACCAAAGGGTGGTTAAACCCCAGTTGGGGTTGTTCCCTTGGGGGTAATTGTTGACCCACTATTGTTCATGTGCATCATCACATAAACCAAGGTGTGAAAATGAACCTACTGTAAACTCACCAGTCAGAGTCGATATCCAGGCCATCTGGATACAAACAGGAACCACAACCAAAGACAGCAAAGATAAGTGGGTATTCAGATAGGGTCACTAAGGTCCTGTTTACACAAGAAGGTTTTCAGATGAAAACAGTAAAGTTTTGATGCTTTTCGGCTTCCTGTTTACGCAAGAACAGCGTGAAATGCTACTTGTTGAAAACAGGGGTACTGGCACATGCTCACTATGGTTGCAACTCCTACATCGACACGACCTGGCAATAGGAGCTACAGCATTTTCAAGGTCTTGCGTTCACGTGTAAATGGAGATCATTTTTTGAATGCTTCTGTTTACTTTTCCAAAACAAAAAAGGTTAAACAACAGTTTCCATTGAAACATTCTGGTACATGGTAAGATCATGGTAAATGGGTAAGAGGATGTGCAGGCTAAAGGGCTCAATTTTGCCATATCTCCATAACAGCTGCCTATAGTGGATCTCATCACAGTGGAGAGTCCCAGGTATTTAAACCCTAGTGGGGGTTGTCCCCTTTGGGGGTGGTAAATGACCCACTATTTATTCATGTGAAAAAAAAAAGGGCATAGGTCATTAACCATTAAGACTTTCAGGTGAAACCACTGTGAGGCCTTGCCGCACCCTATCATGTGACCTATTGAGGTCACCTGATGTAAGGTGTGAGTGGGGGTTGAGGCACCTGGGAAGGAAGCTAAAGACTGCACTGCAGGTGGCTGACAGCTTGTATCATAAGCCACCACCTCTGTTCAATGACGTTCAGGCACAGTGGACATAGATGCTTCTTTTACTCCTCTTTCAAACCATTTGTCTTTCCGGTCCAAAATGTGAACACTGGCATCCTCAAACAGTGTCCTTTATTTGTTAGGTGCAGATGTACAACTTGAGGCTCGTCCTATCAAGGTGGCTCTTCTATGTTGTGCAACGTATTGGTGTCTCCGATGTAGGTCCGAGCACTCCTCACTGCACTGCACAGCATACATTATGTTGCTTAGCTTGTGTTTGGGAGTTTTCTTTTTTTTTTTTTCCTTTCTGTGGCTGATTCTGAAGTAAACTGGGATGTGATACTTGGAGGAAAAAGTAGTTTCTCTGACAAACCTGCTTCATAAGGGGTGACAGTGTTGTTCCGTTTGGCATTCTCTCTCTCCCTAGTTCATGTCGGACCTTCTTTCCTGTGCATCTTTGCTGATTTGATGCTGGCCCCACCGGGGTTTAAATACCTGGGTCTCTACACCTTTTGGTTAAGAACTCACGAAGCCTCTGGGATGAGAGGCGAAATTTTTTCAAGAAATTTAAAAGTCCAGTCGCCTTTTTTTTCAAGCTCCAGAGACTACCATGACCTGGATGACTGAGAACCTACACAGACATACTGTAGTGAGGACAGGCTGTCAGTCTGCTGTTCCTCAACAAGCAGCCAATAATGTGAAAAAGCAGGGTGAGAAGTGTCCATGTTTATTTACTCTGGAGGAGGCTGGAAAACTTTGTGAAAGGAGTCAGAACTTTTCTGTCAGTAAGCGCTGCTGTTTTTGCTGCTTTCAGCTGTTATCCAATTTCTTTGAAGTGGATCTAACATGTAATCAGAGGGAAACATGATAACATGTTATCAGAGGGAAAGTGTGATTTTTAGAACACTCAACCTTAACATTAGCCGGCATAATATTTGCTTAAAACCAGCTGTTGTTGCTTTGCTGGCTTGCGCCTATATATTTTTAAGAGATTAATTCTAGGTTTAGCATGCATATATTTGTTGGAAGATAAGATAATTACAGGAACCGATGTATAATTATGAATACAATATTATGTTTTTATTTTAAACTCAAAAATGCAGCCTGTGGCCATCCAGAAAAAAACAAGAAAATGAAATGTGCATAAAACATTAGCTTTGCATTATAAGCACAAAGCTCATCTGCACAAATGCGTGCAACAACATCGGTAGACTGTACATACCTGTTGCCATGGAAACTCATTCAAGGGTTTTAATGATGAAAAATGGAAATAAAAATGGCTAAAAAAGAATTCTTTAAGAATACCCACGGCATCAACCCTTCCTTTCCACCTCAGTGCTATTAGTTTCAGAAAGACAGGATGTAAGCAGAGAGTAGAATGTGGCACACAAAAAATTTGCACAAGGAAACTAAATATCTAAGCATCTTACAAAAATATTGTACATCTAAGGGTCTAAATTCTAACTTTAAGGTGTGCGAAATACAGTATAAGATGAATTGCTCAATGGGTGATATCGCCCACTGGTTTAAGGCACCTTCACACTTTTCAGACCTGTAGGTACATCCATGTTTTAAACTATCTGAAGGAACAGTAGAAAAAAAATAAAACTCAGGAAGATTTTTATTGTTTATGAGTTTATGAGCAGCTAGTGATGGGAATCGAGACTGGGTTCCAGCTGAGAACCAGGTCCACATTTTCCAATCCATCAGAATCATTTATATCTGAACAGCGTCAGCATATGTTTCTGACTGCTGTGCATTGCAAAGCTATTTTAAAGCTGCACTTGGTGGTTACAGATACTGGTATCCAAGCATCATGATGTTTATTTTGTGACGTTAACAGTCAAGCTGTGCCGGTGCAGCTCGAACCACTTCTCTACTCTGTCCAGCAGGGCGACTTTGGCATTATTGCTTGCAATGCTCTCAGCACTGTCTGCAGCACTTGTAGTAATAGGTTTCTATAATTAAAAAAAAATTTGACCTCCATTATTATGTCTATAACTGCATATATACATCTATAGCAATATAATTGTACACATATTCTTTTTTTACTACTCTTTGCTTCTCACGCTCTGCCAGCAAATTGTCTTTTTTATTAGAATAACTTGAGACAAAAGAAGAACAGCAAAGTCATCAAGACGATCGAAGGGTTAAAGAGACAAAAGGATGATGGATACAGCAATGAAAAGACCCGGGAATCACTGGGGTGCAGTGAGTAGTAGTAGAAATGAAATGAAAGCCTAGTCATACAGGAAAAAGTTTAAATTACTTCTCTATGATTCAGCAGCATCCCTGTGGCAAAACCAGAACTGAACAGGCACAGAAGCAGGAGGCTCAGAGAGGAAAACCATGCGGCTGTCAAGTGAGAAGCATAAAGGAAATTAGGAGGCGCACGGGGACAATGAGTGAGGACAACTGAGAACACGTAAGGAAATATTTAGATGAGAAGATATTTGTTCAAGCACAATAAATGCCAGATATGATAAATGTTAGGTGTGTCATTCAGCAATAAGACAAAAAAAATGAGTAAACTTCTGTAACGTTGTAAAAATTTAGAAAGAAGGTAAAACAGCGGGACATCGTCGGGTATATAAGACCAAAAGGGCAATTCAGCTACAGAACACAAAACACTTACTTTCTTACTCAGCTGTGCATTGTGATGGCAGATGAGTGACGTTACAATAATATACTGAAAAAAGAAGAATCACTGCAGGTATTTCTATGCTGCGGAGGTACAGTGGGGGAAATAATTATTTGATCCCCTGCTGAATTTGTAAGTTTGCTGACTAACAATCAACATTAGAAATAAACAGTCTGCTTTTTATGGTAATTTCATTTTAATGGCGTGAGACAGAATATCAACAAGTAACAAAGAAAGGGGTACCAAAAAAGTACCTGAATGCAGTAGTTACAGTAAGTGGTGTTAGCCGACACAACTTTTTATACAAACTCCTCCCTCTGATAGAATTATCATTCATGAACTGCACAGGTGTAATTAACGTCAGCAGGTGAAGCTGCACTCATTCAGATTCTGATTTGAGCACAAACACCTGCATCTAAACCTTCCAGCGGCTCTCAGACACTCTACCTGAGTCACTATAAAGACCACCTACACACACACACAAACACACACGCACAAAGACTTGCCCACACTGTGCAGGTGTTACTGAGGTCAGTAACACCTGCAGAGAGTCAAGCATTCCCCACACAATAAGTGTTCCGAGCCCAAAACTGGTGCAACTACAGGCTGATAGTTCCTGGGGCCAAACCCTCAGAACTGTCCCAGTTTCGTAATAAGGTCAATGTGTCACAGCCTCACTTTGGCACACTGACCTCCTGGTCCCGCTGAGCATGCAAATTTAAACCACAGGTTTCCCATTACTTCCTCTAATTTGATTTCCTGCCACTGGCTGCATCCGGGACTAAACCCATAACATTAAAGAAGGAGAAAATAATGCTGCACTAGGGTCTGTTCCCCTTAAGTGGACTGACATTTTAGACGGGTAAAATTGTTGACAAGTGGGCACGATCCTGAATATTTCAGTTCTCCAAAGTAATAGTTGCAGTTGTCATTGCCTCAAAGTAAAATCTACTCTGGAAAAGGTTTCATTAATCAAAACATTAAAGGTCTTAAAAGATGTTGCCAGTCCATGACTACTCCATGACCGTGACTACTCAAAAGTGAGCTAGTTACAACTATGCGGTATTTTAACTTTGCGCTAATTTGTTCTAATAATATACTACTGTGCAAAAGTCAAGAATTTTTGTTTTTTTATTTGCTGAACAACATAATACTGCAAGCATAAAAAAGGCACCAGACAACTTAGCAAATAACCAATTTATTTTAAATTGTATCTTTTAGGCACTTTATTACAGAATCCACACAAAATGCCAAAGACAACAAGCGAACACAGTCTGACGGGCATAAAATAGTATTTTCGGTTTGAGAAAGTGATGTTGGAGATCTGATCCTGTCAAAATTTTGAGATTTTGATACACCATGCAATACCATAATATAGAATAAAGTTACAGTGATAGATGGAGGCCATGATGCACATTTCAGTAGATGAAATATTAACGCTATTAAAGCAGTAGCAAAAAATGTGAAAACTAAAACCATTCATGTCGGCATGGTTCACGCAAACCGCAGCAACCTACTAGCTACGTAGCAAAGAAATCACAAGAAGGTTTTTTGTTCCGCACCCTCTTTGTGCCCGGTTTACCCCCTGGTAACAGCCAGCAACCTCCAAAAAACACTCACCAACCAGTCAGGGATTTCATATTTTTCCATTTTGACCAGAGTTTGCCAGGGAGTCACTGACCGGTCTTCTAGCCCTGTGTGATTGAAGCCTCTTATAATGCAATTTTGTTGCCACTTTGAAGAACTAAATCTGGATCAGTGCTACAAGAATATGCCCATCATAACCCAATTTAGATTGTTTGAAAAACAAACAGACCCATGTGCTACTGGCTTCTATGTCAAGAGGTTTTTAATATTTTTTTCTGACAGAATAAGTTAAATCAATATAGTGAGAAGTTCAAAGGTTAAAACACAGGAAGCATTCAGTGAAATTCAAAGTACACCTTCATCATTATAGACCAGGAGTGAGCAGTGCCCCATGGTTTCACAGTCAGATCTACAACATGCTGATGACATCTGGTTTCAAAAAGGTAAACTGGCAACGGTAAAAATGTTCAGTTTGAGGTTTGAAAAATGTGACTTCCCAAACCAGTGGGTGATGTTACAGTGGATGCTTCCATCTTTTATGTCCAGGCTATGGTTCTACCAACAAGACTTGGGAGGCTATTGCAGACCACTGACTTCACTGACATGTTTGAGACTTCTACTTTGCTCTGTGGTGCTTTATCATTAGTAGCTATTAGAAAACGGTAAATAGTAGCTGTAAAGACACACACAAACACACACACACACACACATGGGAACAATGCCAAAAAAAGTCTAGTTACAATATCTGTAATTCAGCATAAAAGTTGGAACTGATCAGGGATATTTTATCACATAGGAACCCCGTTTGAAGACACCAGGATAACATTGACTCATTATGGTTAAAACAAACAAACAAACAAACAAACAAACACAATGCTAATATATTTGTGCAAAGTTTGAGTGCAAATGGGATCAAGCTTTCCGATTGGTACCTGCCGAGCTGTGATTGCTGTTTTACAGGTTAAACCTCATGTGGGAGCACCCATCCAACAGTACACTACCTGCTGACTTCTGTCTCTGTGCTGAGACTTTTAATGGGTACCTGGAATTTTCTAATAAAAAGCTGTGTGACCAGGAAATACAGTTTTTTTTATAAAAACTCTTTATAACAACTTCTGCAGGATGTCTCTCACCTCCTGATAGACCATTTCAGCCTCATGTTGTCTTATATATAGAAAGGTGATCCTCTCCCAGCAACTAAAAATAGCGTTTATTTAAAAACAATTGATTTTTAGACTGTATAGGAAAAAAGAAAAACTCAACAACATGGCAAAAAGCGAAGTCATAGGCTACTGTATTTACAGGGAAGGAGGTGAGCTGATGATGCCTTGCTAGATGTGCAAGCCGCCAATTCCTAAGGCAGTAAAGTGAACACTGATAATAAGCCAAATGGTCCTTTTTAGTCCAAAGGACGTTGGGTCCTTTCGATGTGGAAGAGCAGCAGCTCTGAACTGCTCCCACTTCTCACCCTATCCCTAATGGAGAAGCCAGCCACCCTTCGGAGGAAGCTCATTTCTGCTGCTTGTATCCGTGATCTTTTTCTTTTGGTCACTACCCAAAGCTCATGACCATAGGTGAGCGTAGGGACGTAGATTGACCGATAAATTAATAGCTTCGCTTTCACGCTCAGCTTCCTCTTCACCACGACAGACCGATGTGGCGTTCGCATCACTGCAGATGCAGCCCTGATCCATCTATCAATCTCCCGCTCCCATCACTCATGAACCCGAGAATACTTAGGTGCCGCAATTCACAGACTTCCGACAACAATTACCGTAATAATCCTATGTTGGGTGTGAAGCTCAATTTCTCAGCTTTCAGAAACCGAATTTTTCCGACAAGACAAACAGTCACATAATTACAGTAATTCAAAGTGTGTTTGATCAGACATCTCAGTGGTTATACGCTCTGTTGACGGCAAGTAAGGGCAGGTAACAGATGCATTGGCGGTGATCGCCCGCTGTTCAAGGGTTTAAATCCTCCACCTGGGGCAGCAACTCCTCCCTGGGCCGGATTGGGCACTCCACCCTTTTCCAGCTGAGGACCATGGCCACAGACTTAGTGGTGCTAATTCTCATGCCAGCTGCTTCACACTCGACTGCAAACCATTCCACTGCGAGCTGGAGGCCGCCATCAGCTGAAGGCAACAGGACTGCATCATCCACAAAAAGCAGAGATGAGATTCTGAGGCCACCATGGCAACACTCATGCTGAAGGGTGTATCTTCTCTACTTTTGTAATTTTCATTCATCAGCAGGATGAATATATAGGAAACCAGATCCAAAAAATTTAGATCCCAAGCAAAAAAGAGGGTTGGGGAAGACTTCCAATGTGTTCCCTAGTCTCATTTCTTCTGTTTCACCTGATTTTTGGGCTCCCTTTGAATGTGCAGCAGCAAACAATTGGCTCCCTAATGAGTATACTAAAGCCATCTTGGAGAAGAAAGCAGTGTGAATGTGACCTAATGTAAATGCTATCACTTAAAAAAAAGGAAGAAAAAAAAGCAGACAGGCCACAAGATAATTACTGGGTTGTTTCATATTGCAAAGCATCTTCAGCTCAGATGCTTTTGCTTTTACAGCATCTCCTATCATATCAACCCTCTCTTATTATATCAGGGCAGCGTGTACCTCACACTGCTGCTGTTAAAGAAAAGAAGCTTTAATGATGGTGAGCAAGGACATAAAGAAGTATACCGGCAGCTTTGAAGCAGTATGGAAGTGTTACATAGAAGCTTTCCAATTAACTTCCTATCTTTCTTAGAGGCAATTCAGGCCATGAGATTTCTAGGGTATATTTTTATACTTTCTAAATGTGCTAAAAATGAATTAGTCTGAAAATATTTTTCAGACTAATTAATAGCGCTTAAATATTTAAATGTTTTAAAGCAGCACAAATTATTATTATTATGTTGTGAACAACAGACCAAATTAGTGATGTGAAAAACAAGGCTCATGAAGATAAAATAAATAAATAAATAACGATCTTACCCTGCAGTTCCCCTCAGTCTGTGGTAGCACTTACCCTGGCTAATTTTACCCACTGACAGTATTAAAGGTCAACGTAGCCAATGTGATGTTGCCCATTGGACTCATTCTGAAGCTTCAGTGGAACCACGCTGGGCTTTTTGGCCGTATACAGATGAAACGGTAGAGAGCCAAGTTATCAGCTAATACCAGCTAGCTTGTTTAATGAGCTGCATTCATAAACTGTGCAGGTGCAATGTACAGGCACATATATCTGCTCATTAGTGTCTTGGATAGTCTTTACCACACAGCAAGCAGCAATATTCCTCAGTGCACGAAGGACACCAACAGCAAAGAGGTCCAGTTTAATGACGTGAAGTAATGGACGATACCTACTGTAGGCTCAAAACAAAGTTAGTGGCTAGTTGGTGAAAACACTAAAACCTTCAGCAGTCAAATATTTCTGAAGAACCTTGTCCAATGAAAATCAATTTGATCCTTTGATTAAAAAACCGGCAAGTCCGGGTTGGCGTATCCTTTGATTCTCAAATAAAGATGTTAAAAGTCGATGTTCGCTCGCTTCCTCCTGATTGAACCGCACCAGAGGACGGACCCACTTCGATAAGCCCTCTGCGCTCTGTCGCCATTGACCTCAGGCAATGTTTACAAATGTCATATTGATCCTCAGAACCCCATCTCTCAATACATACCAACTTTGCATAGGATACATTTTAGGAAGAAGTCACAAAGTTCAATTAAAGTTTTTAACGTCAAAATTTGATACGAACGATTGCTTGCATTTCTCGGGAGGTGCACATCAGGTTATGTGAAGGTTACGTCGTAGGACGCAGGGAGGTTTGTGGTTATGACGTAGTGATGGCGTAGGTTTCCCGCTGAAGCATAAATCAAGCCTGAATGATGACGATGGTAATAACAATGATGGGAAATTACCCTTACAGGCCAATTTTCATAGGCATCTTCCAAAAAATGACTGATCTGAAAGATGCGGTGAAGGCAGAAAAATGTCCTGAAAGCATATTTAGATGTTGATATTCTAACAGCTTAAAAAAAATAGGCTAACTCTCCTTACATGTTTAATTGAGTAAATGGTGGTTTCCAGCTTCAGCTGTGTGCACAGTTTTGTGTAAAGAGCTTTCAAAAATGCCATTTTGTCCAGAGCATCACTGGGGCAACTGGCCAGGAAGGCATTTTTTCAAGGCCATAACTTTGTAAATATTCCTTCTCAATTAGTGATATTGGATTTATGTACACTAGAGGCTATGACTGGCAGGAATACAGACAAAAACCATGGCTATATTGTTTACTTTTTTGTGCAAGGGGGCCTAAAAACCACTTTTTCAGCAGTTTTACCAAGGTGCAGGCAGGGGGTTACTTTGATATACGATAGTTTGCACACTATTGACATACTGTAGCATTATTAGCTGCAAGGTACCTCGATAACGCATTTATTATATTCATTCCTATAAAAGAATATGAACTGGGAGTGTGATATGTATTTTAGCACTACGCCCTGTCAAATTAGGGTATACAAGTATCTTGCTTATGAGAACAAGGGGACTGGCTTTTCTTCTTGAAAAGCCAGCATGACGCACAAATACAGCATTAAGTCATCTATCACAAATGTATGCCCATTTTCACCCTTTACAGACAATATTCAAATAAAATCTAATTAAACCTCCATAATAGTCACAACTTTGACTCCAGCTCAAACAGAGAAGACGGAAAGTAAAGGTTTGGTAGCCATTGTGTGAGAGCTGTTTGAAAATACTGTTTGCTTTAAAAACCTCCATTACAGCCACTTACAGTTTATATTCCAGCATAACGCTGAACAGGGTCGTGTGAAATGAGCACCTCGGTGACATTTGCTTAAATGCAGATAATTGGCTTCTGTAAGGTGAACATGCTGGGGCGTCTTGCTGGGCTGTTGCAGGTGTGATGGCGAATAGATTAAATGATCAAGTGAGTCATCATTAAAAGGCTGAATAAATGAATCTGGGGCCAAAGACATGAATTTGTGAGCAGTGAAACTCCAGATAAATTAGGCTAATCTTAGCTAATGATTCCACTGCTGAGCAATTTTATTAGTTCAAGACATTATTATGAAATGTAACCTCATAACTAAGTAAGCAAAGACTGCTGAAGCATATCAGAATTATGAAAATCCAGTTTATAAATGTTTGAACTCCTGTGAAGTTTGAATTAAAAATGCATACTTATGTATATGTTCTTTATCTAATTAATGCTTAAGCACTTTAGATACTAATGTGTCTGCTTTACCTTAACTCCAGTATTATGTAGAGTTCAAGGCATAATTAGACTACAGTACTGACATAATAACTTCCATCAATGGGAAAGATGTGAGCACTTATGCCTGCACTTGATACCTGGAGCGTCTCTGAAGCATCATATACAAGTTTATGTAATGAGTCTTTACCCTTGGTGATGTAAAGAGCTAAAAATATCAGATTATAACATGTATGCAGCCAAAAACCTGGCATATCATAGCATCCTGTGCAGCGTGTCCTTAAAAAACGTGAGGAAATTGGGGGAGTGGAGGACTAAGAAGGGCTAAAAAACTGTCTATGGTACATAAAGAGTATCTGGAAGCCAACAATTAGGAAAATATAGCAAATTTGAAATTTCACTTTTGCATCAATATGTATGGAGGAGGAGGGTTAGGCCTGCATTTCAACCACTGGTGTTGGGGCTCTTGTCAAAACTGCGAATGCAGAAAAATACTGTCAGAGTTGAATTTATGTTGCAATAACATCGAGAAATTGATTGGCAGTGGTTTCATTTTTCAAAGCGACAACGATCCCAAACGCACCATCAGAGCATAAAAACATACCAGGACAGAAAAACACACAACGCAGAGCTTAGACCTTAACATTACTCACACTCTTTTAGTAGCCACAAGATCCCTAATATAATCCAGAGCGGCACTTACCACATTCCAAAATAAAGGGTTGAAAATGATGGCGATCACAGCAATACACAAGCGGGAATCATAAACATTAATGTAGTTAAGGAAGGCCTCCATCAGCGTCAGGTCCATCTGAAAGAAACAACCAAGTGAAAAATAAGACAAGCGCGCACAAAAAAAAACACTAATTATCAAAAGAGAGAGTTATACAAATGCTGAATTCTGATTTGTTCTGAAATGTTTTCGATGTACTGTTTCTCTTCACTGCAGCAGTAACTTCAGTGAAAATCGCATATAATATTACAGTGAAGTGCTAACAGAATTAACTAGAATTAGATGAAATTGCTCCAGCTCTACCTATTATCTAAATGTGGCCACTTGTGACTTTAAAAAAAAAAAAAAAAAAAAAAAAAAAAAAAAAAAAAAAAAAAAAAAAAAAAATATTTGCCTTTTT
>VUQJ01028059.1:75851-89473 GCA_015108635.1 Andinoacara biseriatus | reverse complement strand
TTTTTTCTTTTTTTTTTTTTTTTTTTTTTTTTTTTTTTTTTTTTTTTTAAATCCTGAATTATGTTGACATTGTAGAATGCATTAGTGTGTGTACTTGACTCACAGTCTGAAAACAATGGTGCTAAGTTTGGACTATGCCTGATTTTATTTATTCTGTTATGAAAACATCAAAAACAAGTCGAATACTTGGTGCTGTACACAGGGACATTTGTAAAGCCATTTTTGGCATTTCCTTTCTCATATTTAATATGCTATTGTCTCGTTCTTTGAATGCCTAGTGTACAACTGTAGACGCCACCTTTCGATGAAAATGCTCTCATACAGCTGGCTCAGTCTGAGTAATGATTATGGGGGCCTCTGTTAACATTTCTCACTGAGCAGTTTTAAACATACATCAGCCCACTCTGCTCTCACAAGGGAGCTGCTCATCTGTTAGTGAACAAGACACACTGTTTTTGTACATAAGTTTTCTTTGTTAATTGTACATCTGTCATAAACAGAAAGGTATATAAAATAAGTAACTATATACAGTCTATATATATATATATAAGTCTATAAATATATATATATAAATATATAGATATATATAAAAGTGAAAGGGGGTGTTTTGGTGCTGGCATTGTGACCCTTAAATTCACCCTGCTAAACAGGCTTGAAGCTGAGCAAAACATTGCCACCAGAGGACCTTAACATGGCTGCACATCAGCACCTGAATCCTTGTAACACACACACACACACACCACAACTAGAAACTCAGAGGCTGTGCTTAATACACAGAGGTGCTGCGGCTTGAACACAACCATTTTCCAGTACTAGAACTGTTATCACTTTTGTCAGGTATTTTCACGTCTTTGATTTGTTTTTGCTTTGGTTTTTTTTGGTTTTTTTTAACCAACCCAGATTCTGCAGGAAAAATGGTGCTTTTGTTTCCCAATGAGGGCAAATTCAGACCTTAAAATCTAAATCTTTACTGGTGCATACAGAACTACACCTCAGCCTCTTTTACACACACCGTCTGTAGATGTCTTACTAACAAGGCCATACCTTGTTGTGTGAGCATGTCGCATGCTTGTAACAAACATGCTGATGTAAAACACTCGTCTTAGTGTGTACGAGTGAGGTCAGCCAAGCTTCTTTTTTCCTCTGATAGTGGGATTACACTAAAGCTCAGTTTGTATGTGTGTGTGTGCGCTTTTTTTTTTTCCACTTGGCAGTGCATATCTAAGGGAATATTAGTGTAATAATCAAAGCTTTATAGAAAAATAAAAATTCTGTGCACTCATGTGCAAGTGAAGTCATTTTAGAATTAGACTAGTCCATTTGTTACCAGCACTGAGAGGTATTTTGTAATTACTGTTGATGCCGTTTTGATTTTCTTATTCTTGGTGTTTGATACAATTGCAGTTACTTGTTATGCTTTTGATTGTGTCTTCAGATTTCTGTCAGTTTTTAATACTACTAGTCAGTCAGACAGCACGGTGCTCTCCTTCACTTAAAACAAGGAAATCGCAGCTATTGATGAATACTACTCTCTTGTTGTGGTGCAGGGTTTTATGGTTTAATAATTTTACACACAAGCTCACCTGGTGGCTTTTCTGACAGTCCTTTCTAACTTTTGGAACTTTATTCTGGAGGGACCTTAGGGGTGTATGTGCAAGTAAGTGCCATTTGTGGACGATGGCAGATATGAATTCATTACAGATTTAAGACACTTTTGTAGTTACACGTGTGATCAGTCAAAAGATTTTGGGGGCGTGAGCATGATTTGAATTTAAAGCTTCTGTGCAGATCTCCATCAAACTGCATTTTGGTAAATTATTAATAGGTAATCTGTGAGAGCTTTGCAGTCAAGGCTGTTTACTCCAAATCCTGCCAAAGGTCTTAACTCAGGAACTCCCCACATTGCTTGAAATAACAATTTCTCATAATCTGCATGTTACATTTGTTTACCTTCAGGTGACATGATAAAGTCCCTCTACAACCCAACTCAGGACCGGGGGCCACCCTTCAGTCAGTGTATTTCAAGGTAAAATTTATCACCTGCCTAATCAGATCTCCTCAAATGCAATCCTACTGGCACATACACACATCCTTCAGTGAATCCAAGCTTTATGAGCGATCTGATCTGGAGAAGCTGTGAAATAGCTACGACTTTCAGCATCTTCCTCATCTCACAAATGCCTCTGTCTAGATTTGCGTCTCTAAGAAGGAGGTTCAGCGTCTTCTTACCCTCATTAATTCTGGGGGAGGATATTAAATGACCGACGTGACCTACAGTATGTGTATAGCGCTCTCTGAATGGTGAAGCCAGGGCAGGTTTGAGGTGCAATAATGGCAAGCCTACTTTCCAAAAGGCCCTAGGTTTTTCATGGAAACATTGTTACTGTTTGATGTTGGTGCTTTTATCCTAAGATGTTATAATTAAAAAAAAAAATGGAATTGTTTTTCTTCCCTGCGTTTTATGATTATTAATAAAATGTTTCATATAATATTGAGTTTGTGTTCGTAGTGAACTTTGTCTGATTCCGTTTGTTCTGCTGTAATGGAATATGCTGACCGTTACCAGGAACTGTTTAAGGCAATTACCTAACATCTGTGATGCCAAAACCTCTTTTTGCACAAAAATAATTGGTTGGTATCATTGTAGCAAAAAGGTCCCAGGTTTGAATTCCCTGGCCAGCTGGGCTTTTTCTTTGCAGCATTTAAATGTCCTCTTTGTGCCTGGGTACTGCAGCAGTCAAAAGACATGCAGGTTAGGTAAATTGGTGTTTTTAAATCGGCCGTAGGTGTGAGTGCGAATGCTTGTTGGTTGCTCTCTGTTAGCCCTATAATGGACTGGCAGCCTGTTCACTGTGGACCCATAAACTCGCCTGATTACAGTGAGGATAGGCTCCCGCCCCCCCCTTCAACCCTGAATCGGATAGATGGATAAGAAAATGGATGAATGATTGAAAACCACAATTAATGACATATTTTAAATATAGGTTTTGATAAACAAGTGAAATGTAAATTTAAAAATATTCCTGTCTAAAATAGAATGGGTGTCATAAGTGACCCCAGTGTCATTTTAGTCACTAAAATAGCTTCGTCACTTGAGGTTTAATTGTCAAGTGTTCAGCAGAGCAAGATGTCTCCATCTCGCTGATGTTAAGGTCTATAATAAACTGATGAAGTGCTGCTTTATTTTTGCTTTTTGATACAAAAACGGAGCTCCAGCTGCTACAGTTCACAGATGTGTGACCTTATTTTGTGCCAAATGCTTGTGATGTCTGAGAGAAAGGCCTGCATACTGACGCTTTCCACCTGAAGCTGTGCCTGTGGCGTTCGCTGTTTACCGGCTGTGGCTGTTACATAATGAGGATGCAACCATACAAAGTGAACAGATGATGTTCCTTGCAAATTTATGTCTCTGAATATTCTTTTAGTATTTTTCCTTTTGTATTTTAAGCCCCCAAACCCCACTTTCAGCAAAGTGCAGTTCCTCTTTCCCACAAATGTGACTGAAATATTTTCCAAGAAATAAGCATCCAAGGTCAAACGCCGCCTTGATGTTAAGTTGCAGTCTTTAGAAAATAATGAACGCTTTTCTGTGATTCCTCACTGAAGATTTGTGATGTACGGTGAACCTTGGCTTTATCACTGGGGATACATGTCCACAAATGGCTCAGAGACCTTGACTGTCTGCAAAACACATCTGCAGCTGTGAGAATAATGAAGGGAGTAATAACTCCTTAAGGGGATTCAGCTCTTCCTCTGAGAACCTTTTTGCTCCTCGTCTTCCAGATATCCTGTGCGCGTTCATTGAGATAACCTGCTCTGAATAATAGGCTCTTACTGTGACCTTTTACGGTGAAGCTCGTCCAAACTGTAGGCAGACCACACAGGCGATGAACGATCAGATTTCCTCTGGTCTGACAAAAATGAACACATTCGTGATACACAATAATCAGTAGAAATCTAAACCAATTCCTTCACAGGTCATAACAGAGCTTTTAAAAATAAGTACATAAAATTTCATTTATAAACCAAAACAAATTATAAGTGGTTCATTTGTGTGAAATATTTTTACTAAACTTCTTTTTGATTAATTGACACAACAGCATAGCTGAGCGCAAACGAAAATGATGCTGCCGATCCTTTTTCTGTTTCAGGAGTAATCAATAGTTATAACAATAAACTCAAAGGAAAGAATCCCAAAAGCATGTACAGAAAACTCCTTGAGCTCCTGTTAAAGTTTATTACACTTGGGCTGCAGTCATGGTCCAGGTGTTTGTGATCATTTGCCAGGATAACAGGCAGCAGGGCAGCCGCAAACCGCGGGCAGATGGTGGACGAGGGGGAACATTTGTTTCAATGCTTTTAGCAAAATCTTCCTGTAATGATGTGATGCCATTGTAGTAGTGTTTAATCTTAAATCAAATTATTTATGTCTGTGCACAATTAATTGTATATACCTGACTTATCCATCCATCCCCCGTGACCCTGACAAAGATAATAAGAAGAAACTGGATGGATGGATTATTATTATTTCTTAGCTTTTACCAGGATAGCTGGTCAAAGCTTGAGGGCTCTTGAGGCCGAGGGTTGCCTTCAGGGCCTTTTGCCAGAAAGACTTTGTTTTCTTTGACATTATTTAGATTTTTCCTATGGAGTTTGGTTAGCTTTAGGCATTAAAAGTACTTGGTTAGTATTTGATTCTGGGTTCCAGCACACCTTTTTTAACAACGTTTACCTTATCTTAGAAAACCTAGCTGGCAGAAAGCCACGAAGGAAAACTTCTGCCACGCGCACCGTTTTCCATCTTTATGTTACTCTAAGCCTCGTGGCTCCAGCTCTACATGTAAATTTGTGCTCACTGGTGACACTCGTACCATCAACCCGTTGCAACAGACAAGCAAATGTGTATGTGCCAGAATAGCAAATTGTTTCCTTTGAAGGTCTTTTGAGCTTTGTTGTCGACCTGGTGAAATCCTTATCCTCAAGCAAAATATTGTTGCGTTCTGAAGCGCCCTACAGTTCTACCATCCTCTTTATTTAAATTACATAGTGTGCACTTCTCATCTTCCAGCTCGGGTACAGTTTGTTTAGGACTGTGAAAGGTACATGAGAAAGATTTTTTTTTCTTCTTTTTTTCTGAACCCTGTCTGTGTCTGTGTTCACAGTAGGCCCCTTTCTATTTCCCTCTGTGACTGTTTTGTTGTCTGAGTTTAACCTGCTCTTTGGAAGCCAGCACCTTTCCGTGCAGCAAGTATCTCAAATATTGACAGTCTAACTCATCAAGGACACACAATTCTCCAATTTTGGCAGCAAGACATCCCAGTTAGTGAGAAGGGGAGGTCTGAGGATGAAATTCCCATCCTGAGAAAGATCTCACCACACGGACATACGCACAGATGCTGAAAACATGTTGGGTCTCCTTGTTATTTACGGCGAGCTGCTGCTGCTCTGCTGGACCAGGCTCTGTGTGGCCCTGCAGCTGAATCCGGGCCAAGACCCCACAATAACAGGTAAGACTCTGCCCAGGTTTGAAGACTGCATGTGGTTTTTGTTTCACATGTGTTCTTCGGTGTGTGAAATAATTACTTTGTCCAACTCAGAGCACTCACTCCCAACATTGAAGACCTCAGCAGCAGCAGCAGCAGAAGTCCATCACATTGCACCATGTTTTGTGGATGACATGTTTGCGGTGTTGCGTGAAGGTATGGGGGACAGCGATGAACTGACAAACAGCAGTTTGGCTTTGTTTGGAATCTGCACAGTATCTGATCACTCATCAAGATTATTAGACCTCGCTAACAAGACAAATAGCTTGGGGGTTTTGCACCCAGCTGCAGGTAACGGCGCACTCCAACTGAAACCTCATTTTTCTTTGATTTTTTTCTTTTTTTTTCCCTTCACTTTGTGGGTGTTTTTGTTTTCTTCATTTAGTGCACGTGTCAGAGGAAGAGGGGCAAGAAACTCTGACATTGACCTTTGACCTCCCAAAGTTGCCTTTGCTTGTGACAAACCCTGTGCTGCTCTTGGCCTTTGAAAGTCCGCTAACACAAGGAAACCTGGATGTCACTTTCACGAGTCAGTCTCTGCAGCCTAACACACAGGTAAAGAGAGGTCAGGTGCAAGTGTTGCTTCAAGTGTGCTGTTAATTCTATTAAATGTGTTGTCTTACATGATAAAATGTAAATGAAAGGTATTGTAAATTTTAAAAAAACACACACACAATACTAAGGAATCAAGCTTGCAGACTTCTCACTGTTGCTTTCAAACCCCGGGTTTTTGTTTTACTTTGTTTTCTAGATGGTGTGCATTTCAGGAGAAACACAATACATGCTGCTAACAGGAAAATCACCAGAGGGGAGTGTTAATCAGAAGTGGCAGATTTCTGCTGAGACAAAAATCCCTGATATGAGTGAGATATTGTCTTTGGTTCATGTTTTTTCCATTTCTTGCTTATTGCGTACCCTCCTTACATTGCCTCTCATTGTAGCGCAAAACCTGAAAAACATCTTGATTGGTGGAAAATCAGGAAGTAACATCAGCATGACTCCACTTCTGCTTTTCTCCAGGGAAAGAGGAACCGATACTAGGTTGGCTCGGATTTCTTGTTTTCTACTGAAATTGACTTTTGTCAGAGATGTGCTCAGCACCCTTTTTTTTGCTTTCCCAGATGTGTTCCGGGCTCATCCCCGGCCTCTTTACAAACCTCCTTCCTTTGTGAGCTGAAACGCTTCCTGGGTGCTGCTCTGCCTCAGAAACACCTCACGTCTCCTCCACTCCCTCTGGATTCCTTACAGTCCCTGCCTCCCCTCACACTTGGTTTATCCTCCAGCGAGACCCTGCTGGCAGCAATAATCAACTCCACAGCCCCCACAATCTTTGCCTTCACAAGCTGGGGCTCCATTTTGCCAGTGTGTCATGGAGAGCTGGCCTTGTCTCCTGCACTGTTAGAGGAGCTCAGACAGAGGCTGAAGCAGACTTTGGTGCAAATGACAGATATAATCAGAGAGGAAAATGTTGCACAGGGAGCCAAGGAGAGCCTGGGGAGGCTCAAAGACCTGAGTGCAGTACAGAAGGAGGAACATGCCACAGGTGATGTGTAGAAGAAAACTTATTATTCTAATTTAAAAAGTACAGAAATCTTAGGATTAAAAAAAAGAGGGCACCAGATTGCATAACAAAACTGGGACTCTTTGTTGCAAATCACAACAAAAGCGCTTCTGACACTTTGCTTGACATAGATTTTGGTGTCATCAGAGTAAAGAGCACATTCATCCACTTTTTAACTGATGCATATATTTTCTTTTTGTGTGCAACAGGAGGGAGTCAGTTCCGGGCATTTCTTCTGCTGAAGGCCCTGCAGACGGTGGCCCAGACGTACGACGTGCAGAGAAAACTGCGGGCCACCAGAGCAGACCCCAGTTCGTCAGAGAGGGGTAGCTTATGTGGGTTGAAGGCTCTCACTGTGTCCCTTACAAATCTTCTTGTAGGTCCATCCAGTGCAAACATTAATAGCTGCCACGGCTCCTGTGCTTTCCCTCTGGCCAATGCCAACAACCACGCCATACTGCTCAACTCCCACATCGAGAGCGGCAATGTGGATGAGCGGGCGCCGTGCTGCGTGCCTGTGGCCTACGACGCCCTGGAGGTGATGGACTGGAACGCAGAGGAGACGGTCATCTCTATTAAACCAGATGTGGTTGCGAGAGAATGTGGATGTCGCTAAAGCTGTTTTGTTCTTGGTGGAGGAAAAGTGTCATTTAACTGTTGCATGCAGCATTTATACAATGGTAGTAAACTTTCTCATAGAGAACTGATAGATTATCCATATGTTTCAGTTATGAAATATGAATTACAATAAGCCACATGTACTTCTTGTAAATATAGCCACTTTTATGCTTTATTGAAGTCTAGCAAAATTGTCCTAAAACCTGACAAAGTGAACTGTTAATTCTAAGACATTTGATAATTGGTGATACTAAAATGAAAATCTGATTTAGTCATTTTAAACTATTCTTTATGTGATAAATGTTTCTGAGTCTGCAGGGTCCTTACTTAGCGAAATTGTGTTCTCATCAATACAGACAAAATGAATTAAATATATCCTTTTTGAGCTTGTAATGATTAAATCTAAAGTGTGCATTAAACTTGAGTTGTGTATTTGTAAACCTGTTGTTGAAACAGTTGCTGAACTACATGATTATTTCAACAGCAGCACAGTATATGTGCTACGCTTTGATTTTGGGCTTCAGGATTGCTTTGTTAGTAACTGGCTTTTTCCTCCTTCTTATCACTCCGACTTCTTCAGATCCCCACCACCACATGAAGCTGTCCCATATGGACATCTGGAGGCAGACAACAGGAAACATTTGGTTATTACATAGTACAACATAGCTTTTCCTGATTGCCTAAAACTTTTGTTGTATTAAAAGGTTAATGAGGCCTTAAATACAGCATAAATCTTGTGTTGTCACTCATCCTGAGGTGCTCAAAGAGCCACCCCCCCCCTTAAAAAAAACCCCAGAACACAGTAACATCATCTCTGACTCTGTTAGTCTCTGTTAAAATAGCTGTGAATGGTTGTGCATCTATCACCATCCACAAGTAAGCATACATTTACCTGGGACTTAAAAAAAATGCATGTAGGAATCATAAACATGTGACGATGAATGTACAAAATAATGATGTCGATCCTTACAGCGCCTGCAGTGTTCAAGTCTACAGGATCAACAGGCAACTCCGTTCACCAGGTGCTTTGCAACGTCACCCTCTTAAAATAATGGTTTAAGTCATTTTTGAATGACTTTTTAATGACCAAACATATTTTCAGTGTTTGGTTCAGTTTTTTGTCTTTTGTGAAAAACCTGAAAAAATGACTTTTATTGGTGACAATGTTGCATGTTTTATGCTTTGGTTCAGCATTGAATAGTTACTGTTAATGACAACACAAACACCAAAAGGTGCAGGGCGACTGACAGTCACAGAGCAACACAATACCTGTGATATTGAAGGACTCTGCAGAATTCCAAAGACAGACCAGACACCTGTCTGCTCTACGTAATCCAGAGCATCTAGAAAACACAATCATATGAAAGTCTATGAAAGCCTGCTAAACAGAGGAGGGGGAGTTAGACATAAGCTGGTTCTGAAAATGTTTAGTTAAAATAAAATAAAAAGTTAAAAGAACTGTTACAAATTACATCAACCAGTCGAGAACAAGCTCAAAATATTTCATGCTGTGGGCAAAGTGACTGATTACCAGCACTCACCGTGCACCTCATTAACTCCTGAGCTCACAAGTAGCACAACCAGTGCCACCACTAAACAGCGGTTCATAGTGAATCCTTTCCATGGATTTGGAACCTCACTCAAATTTTCAATGGAGAGAATCCGCTCGTAAGACACTACAGAAAGACACAAGTCAGAAACATTTAGTTGTTGCCTCAGTTTTGTAAGTCAGATGATTGTTTAGTGGAACATGCATCTTACTTCTGTTGCCTTTAGACAGTCCAGCTTCAGCTTCTTAAGGCTGAAAAATAACACGGCAAGATGAGGAAATCAGATTTGTATATAGATTGGTAAGACTGTGTGTTTTAGATTTAGCATAAAAATACACGCAAGCAGCAGTACAGAGATCTTCCAAGCCTGTCTCACAGACTAACGCAACTTAAAATAGGCACATGACGCTCTTTCAGAAAGACAAACATGAAGCTCAGAGTTTAGTTTGATATGACCCTCTGCACAGAAGAATAAACTTACCTAATTTTTAGTTGTGCTTAAGCTGTATTGCTGTGGGCACCAGAGACGGATTTATACACACCCTGCACCCTGCACCCTGCACCACACTGCTTTGCTTCTTGATTGACAGGCACAGGTGTGAAAAAAGGAAAGTGACATTCAAACAGCAGATAGCCTATAGGTGAACGAGAATTAGCAGCAACGGTCTTCCAGTGGCAGGAATGATGAGGAGGCCCCAAAACACAATACATTCTTAAATATTAGTCTCGTAACAAATTAGTTCCAACTTAAATTAAAACACGCACTTACAGACTCCTGAACAGTTTCTTCCCCAAAGCCATCCAATCCCTCATAAACGCTCAGTGAGTCTGTAACACACTGACATCACATCACTATGTGTGTAATATTCTTTTACTATTTGTGCCATTTATCAGTGAGACATTTGCACTTGCAGCACCTTATTTCAACCCATTTGTTCAGTTGTTTCTATATTGTATGGCTTTATGATTGGCTGATTGATCAAGTGTATGATAAGGTGAATGTATGGATGTCTGTAATGTGTTTTTTATTGTCACCTTCAATTTCACTGAATCACTGTATATAGTGCCAATAAAGGGATCTCAATTTATCTTAAAATGTGAAAATGCTGCTGACAGATTAAATGCATCAGCAGTAATAACATAGTACTAAGATATAGCCTATACCAATGTGTTCTACTAAACTTAGTATTCACTAATGCAGTTTTCTAACTTTGAATTTTAATTCTCTTTTATTTATTATTTTTTTATGGAAGTGTATGTAACATTATTAACAATATTGGCAGTCTGTCTGTTTTAGATTAAAAAAAAGATGTAAATAAAAACAAAACAAAAACATAGAAAATATTGATATTAACTGCACAACATAAGACTGACCATACTAGGAATATGCAGTAATTCTGAATTAATGTGTATTGTGTGTATTTTAGATCCAACGTTAGGTTAGTTTGTTGTAGCTTTGTTGTGCATTTGATTAAGCTGTAAAGTGACTGGGCTGAAAAACTGCGTCACATGTCGACTGTTAACGTCACGACGAGCAGGACACGCCCCCGCCAAATACCGCAGCTCGACAGCTTTTTAGCACAGCACACGGCTACGAGGAGAGGACAGAGCGAGCAGCTGGTGCGGACGCTGGCCGGATGGTTAAATCTAACCTACAGACGATTTTGAATAGTCATTGTTTTGCTAGAGAGAAAGAGAGAAACTTATCCGAGATGCCTGTTATCGAGCAGTCCAAAAACAAACCTGGAAGTGGAAGGTATGTTGCGGTCTGTGTCAGCTGCTCGAAGTGAGCTAAGCTAAGTTTAAAAACCGCGGCCTACCTGAGGTGTACCCTGTAGAGTAGCTAGCACAGCTCTTTGTGTTTACATAACAGTAACACTTGTTCCATTTGGCTTTCATAAAGCACATTGTGAACCACGAGTTCCTTATTTCAGTTCAATAAAGTATACTTAATAATCATCTTAGATTACAGCACTGTATCGGGATAAAAAAGCAAAATGTCATGGCGCTGCTTTGATAGCTTAGCAGGTGCTAACACGTAAGCTAATATGTCAAACGCCACAGACGCGTTATCGATTACTGAGCTAACGTGTCAAAAGGTTTCTTATTAACCACTGATAATCTTTAAACTCTATTATGAAAAAATGAAAATACAAATGAGTGTCAGAAGGCTCAATAACGACTATCATTATTTGGTATGTTTTTTTTTTCTTAAATGTCATCGTAGACATTTTAGCTAAACGCTACCGCTTTAGCGATAGGTAATAGTATGACGGATGCTTTCATGTTTTTGTCCTTGGCAGTGAAAATGATCAGTGGCTCTGAAACCACATTACTTTGCGTTGTGTTTATGTGCTTTGATGCAGAACTGCCACTAAAATGTTTGTAGAGGGTTATGTAAAGTTAGCTTATTGCTAACCACGTAGTTAAAATGATGACTGTGCTGATAATTTGTGGTTACATGGATTGTCTTTACATTTGGTCCGCCCGAACCCGAGCCAAAACATCCAATAACTTCTGGAAAACACGAATCAGCTCGGTTTGCAGGTGGCCCGTCAGGGAAGACATTACCTAACGTTGAAAGCAACCGTTGTAAGGTTTTCCATTCTGATTTGGTTTGATTTATACAAACCACTGAGGGGCCATTCTTAAGCCAGTCGTTTACTCGTTCGAGTCCGATTAAAGTACCGATTGAGTGGAAGTGAGAGGACCGTAGGGGCTGACGCTTGGCCGCTTCGCTTCTTAATTTTTAAACAGTTTGTAAACGATTAAACCAGGGGTGGTGGTGGTTGCTTCACTCGTGCCGTGACAAGATTTCTGTTGACGCGGTCCGTTTGTCCTGATCTATAGTGTTTGAGGCACTCGTAGGAAATTTCCACTGCACTGCGTGGGAGGGGGCCGGGAGGGGGGGGGCATGGGGAATTTTTAATCCAGTTATGACAAACACACAAATCTTGATGCAGTTTTGTTAACCACTGGCTGTTACAACAAGTTAGATGCAGTTACGTAATGCTGTGAAAGAGAGTGTGCACATAGGCTTATATCCATTTTGAAGCTCTTTAAGCCAAAGCTTGAAATGGATGCCTTCATAAATTTGCTGCCACACAGTTTATCATGTGCAATAAGGCTTTGATATGGCTGATTTAACAACGGCATGTTGTATCCACGTCCTCCAATAATAATACTTGCGTTAACATAACAGGAGAAATGGGAACTTGACAGCAGCTGAAAATTTAGCTGCCAACAACCTGTACAGGATTTTTTTTTTCTTTTCAAGGTGACAAGGCATGAAGCACGATTGGTCCACTTACATTTATGCAAAGTGTCTGTCTTACTTAGGAGAAGTCTAAGCCTTCTTAATCTTTTTATTTTTGGCCACCTGATGTATGTGAACTTTAGTAAATTAAACCTCACATAAAAGAAATGCTCGAGTCTTTATCACAGTCCTGCTAATTTTTATTTTGTGGAGAGCCAGAAGCACCTGGGGGCTAAGAAAATGTGTTTTATGTTATAATAAACCTTTTCTATTAACAAAATGGCTTACATGTGTAGAATAGTATATGGCTCCTTATCCAATATAGCAGAACATATAAGGTGAAAAGCAATGTAATATAACATAATAAGCTAAGATGTAATTATCTGAAATTCACCAGATCCAAATAAAACAGGTTTAAAACCAGCATGGCAAACATCAAATGATATTCAAGTGGCTAATTCTAACAGTTCTGGGCAGATAAACTGTTAACACGGGAGAATAGATGATTCTCGGCTTAATGGAAGCATGAGATTTACTGTAGCTATATCCCTGTGGCACCGTCTTTTACATGTTGTTCATTTATAGCAAGCTCTCGAACAAACAGAAGCTGGAGAGGCTCGATCACTCCTGTTCAGTGCAGCTGTTTTTATCAAGACAACCCCCAGGGGTGTCAGTGTGCAGTGCTGCCTACTGTTCACATGGCAGTCTCAAAGAATGCTAGGACAATAATTGACTGAAAACTTGAACCTGTTTGATCTCTTTAAATCATGGCGAGGAGGCTTTGGGGGTTTATGCAAAGATGGCCACTGGCTGCGTTTCCTAATCTGATAACCCGATTCAGGGAGTAACTGTATTTGTTTAAAGTCCTTAATCCCTTGAGATAATAAGTTGAATATTGACACAGTTTAGATATGCTAGTGACACTTTTTCGCATTTGGTTTTTACACTTCTGCTCCACATGTAGCACATCGGTGGCATTTGCGTAAGAGGGCATCTGTCTGTGTGTGTGTGTGTGTGTGTGTGAGAGAGAGAGAGAGAAAGAGAGGTGGTGTTTGCGGCTCTGTGAGTTTTGTTCCTAATAGGATCCCTGAGAA
>VUQJ01028059.1:52234-72260 GCA_015108635.1 Andinoacara biseriatus | reverse complement strand
TTTTTTTTTTTTTTTTTTTTTTTTTTTTTTTTTTTTTTTTTTTTTTTTTTTTTTTTTTTTTTTTTTTTTTTTTTTTTTTTTTTTTTTTTTTTTTTTTTTTTTTTTTTTTTTTTTTTTTAAATTAATGACATCCAAGCTCAGTGTGGTTGAGGTTTGTTTCACCTACCATGTGCTGTGTTTCATTACGATTTGCACTAGGGTAAGATGTTAATATATCAGGAATGTAAATCAAGCAACATAATATTTGGGCGATGCATCCTTACCGCTGTATTACTCTCCCTGATATGTAGTGCTGGCTTCCTGTTCATTCTCTCTAAACCGTCATCTTCAATATATTAAATGAGTTTAAATTGAGCTTATTCATGTATTTAGAAATGTTTTCATGATAGCTACCAGTTGATTCTCCTGTTATATTTTTTTTAATGTGTGCATGAGTTTAATTTGTTTCAGTCCACTTGATAGAAACGTGCATGATGTAACTGTACTAAATTAAAGTGCTCACCTTAAAGAGTGGCGTCTGTGGTCTCGTGAAATATACATTACAGCCTTTTAAGCGTTCACAGGCTGTACAATATACAGTTTCATTGCTTCTAAAAGGAGTAAATGTTATGTTTAGACTTATTGGCTGAACACAAAGCTAAAGCAAGCAGCTGTTGTGTAACCTCCTACTGGCTGCATTTCACTCTTGATTTGGGCCACACAGAGTAAGGTTACACCCCCTCAAAGGCTCGCATGGAGTTGAATTCATTGTTGCACACAAGTGGTTTTGTGAAGGTCTGAGAAGTGAAAACCATGCCCCACTTTCACACCTTTTTCTAACTTGATCCCCACCCAATAACTAGAGAAGTGTACAAACAAAAAACGGATTTTTTTTTTCCACAACATGAGTTAAACTAACACGTAAGATTCAATTGAAGCTGACAAAAAAAATGCCTTTATTAACCAGTGGAGCCTTTTTATTACATGTTTTACATTATGAAGTGCAGTACATGAACAGGAGATAAAGCATTGAAATGGATTTTTCCTCAGTCAAAACTTGTTCGAATTAAACATAATGCCCACTTAGACCTTAATGTGCTGGCCTGACGCACTGCGGGAGTCATCAGAGGAGTCCCTCGTTAGCGACAGGTTATCACATATTGACTATGAACGTTGGTCAGGGTTCACAGTGTGCCACAGATGATTGGCCACACTCAAAATTGTCTCAGAGTCTGTAAATGACAGATACTGCAAGCACATGCAGTCCTCCCAGTCCAATAGAGACTGATCCTGGATCAGTCCGCTCTCTGCCAACTTCATAACCAGCAGGGCCCGCTTGATTGTCAGCCAGTTATGTATCATGTTGGTTGAAGGGCTTCCTTGATTGAAGAGAGAGATACGTGGGCCCCAGAGGAGCACCTGAAGCATGGCTACCATGTTTGCCATCTGGGGCCCGTTATCGTGCTGAAGCAGAGAGGACAGATGAAGAAGCCCGTTTTGGTAGAAGGATTTGCACAGATCTGGAACTGAACCCAGAGATATTGGGCTCTCTTGTGGGTGCAGGCAGAACTGAATTAAATCTCTGATTTGCAATTTGATGGAGATGAGGGGTTGAGAGGAAGTCTGTGGCATTAGCAGGACACGAGGACAACCTTGTGTCTTCCATAACATCTGAATCCTTCCTTGTTCTTGTATGTTTTCACACTCCATTTCTTCTTTCTGTCTGCTGGTCTTGAAACCTTCCTTCGCCTCAGAGGCATCCTCGTTCAAGTTGTTTTCTCCCTTGTCCTTCTTCTCATCGGGCCACACAAGAAGGATCTCATGGGGTTTGAGCTGAGCTGCAGTGCCACTGTTACTGTACAGATGGTGTGATCCCATTAATATTTGCAGCAACAGAGCACACACTTGCCTATAATAATGCAGAGGCTCTGTGCTCTGTAGCAAGCAGCTATCTTTAACAAAGTCCTCTAGGGTGGTGCATGGCAGGTCTCTCTCAATGCTCACAGTGTGTCCTTTCTGGAGGAAAGACTGAACTGTGAGCTCACGCCGGTCCACAGGTTCTGCAGCACATTCAGCGCTACTTCCACCTGGTGGTTTAGCAGGACTGCAGCCTGACTTTGGTGGAAAAGAGCCTGCTGCGGGATCTTTAGTTTGTGATGTGCTTTCGCTGTTTTTGTAGATGTTGTTGGACTGGAAATAAGTAATAACATCTTGCACATTGACATGTGATGTCTGTCGCTGGATGTGAGCTGAAAAAACCTCATCAGTCTGTTTGTGCACCTGTACAGAAAAGTTTACCACAAGAGTATTTAGTGCTAAACACGTTTAAAAAGTTCATTCTGCTGCAGCTGTGTTACATAAGAGGAACTCTTTTTCCCACCACAACTCATTGTAGCAGTTGCAGATGCTGATAAAGATCGCATTTTTTAAAAACTGGTTGCTACCAGTTAGTTTTGCAGACAATTTCAAGGGAAATGTAACAATTACAAATGACAATATGCATGCAAAGCTTGTTGTAAACTGTGTAGAATAAATAAAAGAGATTTAACATTACCCTCAAAGCAAACACTCTCCCTGGGAACTTCGGACTGTGCAGGCTGTAGTAAGTCATGTTTCCAATCTGCTTTGGCTTGCTGCCCTCACACAGCAGAAAATCCCGAGGCTGGTATGAACTCAGATCCCTTTCAGAGGCTTCTAGCAGGCACCTCGCTTCCACAGTCTGTGCCATGCTTCTAAGAAAGAGTAGATGGCGATGCTGAATCCCATGAGAAACAACCCTCTGGTCGACAAAGCTGCTGAAGAGGTAGGGAAGATGTTCGTCTGGAGTGTCAAATGACAGCCGGGAGAAGGACACTACAGTGACGGGACGTCTTGTGGCTGGTTTGATCTCTTCTGCCGCCTCTTGGAAAAATTTATCAGGTATGCATGGCATCATGTACAGTGGGTTGTCAAAGTTTTGGGTGGATCTTTGCAGAGGAGAGAGGGGCGGCATGGGAGTGAAGGAAGGCACGTGGGTGGCAGGGAAAGATAAGGTGCGAGCTAACCGCTTCTTCGGGACAGGTGGAGGGGTGCCATCAGAGAAAAATCTTTCTAGGTGTCTGGAGGGATCTGAGCAACATCATCAGAGGTATTAAAGTCAGACTACAACAGCAGGCAAAGAAGAGTAAATATTTTAGGCTTAATATCTCTAGAACAGTGGTGTCAAATGTAAAACCACAGCTGGCCCACCAAAAGTCCAGGATCACTGGATGGTTTTCCCGGTGGCAAAATTGCAAAGGAGGGCAGAATTTCATCTTTTTCTTTTTTACTTTTACCTGTATTTTGCACCAGTAAGCATTATGCTGCAAGTCTTTAGGATCACAATCTGAATTATCATCAGTCTCACAGCCTTCCCACACACAAAGACATTCCACACCGAAGTAAAATGGTAAACAAAGGAACCTTGACAACTTGTGCTTTTGTGATGACAGCAGACTACCTGAATGTGGAAAAACTGAGATATTGTCAAAACAGCACTCATTTGTATGAGGACAAATCACGCTGTTCATGATCTGTTCTGTAACGGGGTGACTGTTGCTCATTGTTTTTTCTGGTCCAGCCTACTTAATATCAGACTGGAAGCATATGGCCTATGGATCAAGTTTGACACCCGTGCTTCAGATTAAAAAAAAAGAGGAAGTTACTTGCATAATACAGTCAAATTTCCAAGAGTTTGTTGGAAGTCATTTACACTAACATTGCTGAAAGTAAAAGTTTCACAAGGTGACTTCCTCTTGAGTTCTCATGAACTGAAAGGCGAACTGAGAAAAAAGAACCACATGTAGTAGTAGTTTTTCCCATCACACTGAGCTGTATACGTCAGTCATCAGTACACAGCAAAGACATACCGTAAACCAGCATGCTATTTGTCTCATTTAGTTTTACAGTGATATTTTGGTGCATCATTCTGTAAACCTACCGTAGCGTTGGTGTATGGGGCACTGGGCTGCATTACAATCAGTGGGTTCAGGAAAGACATCATTGTATGCAGAGGTTTGATGCTGTAGTCCAACAGGGCTGAAGTCAGACTCCACGCTGGAATGTCTGAGGAAATATGGCGAACTGCAATAAATGCACAGCAAAAGCAGCTTGTTGTTGTTCTCGGATACTAAGCGTGAGTCTGCAGTTATTTCTGATGTTATGATATCAATAAATCTCAATGAAAAAGACAACAAGAGAAACCATAAAAGTTCACCCTTTACAAGAGAAAGGTAGTGTACTTTTACTCTTACCTGTGCTGTTTGACAGGCAGTGCTGGTGGCTGCTCCTCCACGCTGCTGCTAGAAGCAGACGCCATCCGGAATCTAACACCCAACCCGCTCCTCCACGTCTCTCACAGTTTACTTCTGCCACTGAACTCAGTGCATGTGAAGCCTAGGAGGCTAGCTCAGTCACTATAAAACACTTCCCGTCTGTTTCAGTTACTCCCTCTGCTACTTTTTCTCTGCCTCTTATGGTTTCATTTGTGTAGTTGCACATTTTGAAGTTTGTTTCTTCTTGAGGCTGCCCTGTTTATCTTTTGCTTTAATCGTTTTTAGTCAGAGCTTGAGGTTGGCACCGGAAAAGTTATGTCTGTTCTGAGGGCAAACCTGTTCTCTGAGCTAACCTCAACTTGTCGAAATGGGGAAGAAGAGTTACAGCAGAGCCCCTTCAGTATGCACTAATTTTTACTCCTTTCTTGCAGTTACACTTGATCTACTTGTGCCGTTTACATTGTCAACGTGAAGTTTTTTCATGTGCATGATGCAGTTTTAGTTTTTACACATGCAATACTCTTTAAATTGCTTGCTATTACTGACTTCAAAGGGAAGGAAAACATATCTGAGCAGATAAAGACCAAATAACTGCCTCCCGAGGGGCTCCTGAGAAACATCTGCCAGTATTTTTGTTAGTATTCCTTAAACCTCTTCTAATGAATGTCTGTAATGTCTTAAAACCCTAATTTTAAGATTATATTCAAAACACTGAAAATTCAAGTTGTCTGACAGCCACTTTCTGTCTTCAATCAAATTCAAATTATTCACTTGCATTCACTTTAAAATGCATTTATTTACAAAGAAAATGAGACTATACTTAAGCCAACATGCCAAAGTGACAATGCTGATGTTTAGCAGATGGCATAATGCTTGCGGTGTCCATATCTCAGTATGGTGACATTTGCTAACCACCACTGAAAAAAAAAATTCAGTTCTGCAGGTTTTTGGTAAATGCATAAATGTATGAGACAAACTTCATGACAGCACAACAGATTTACTACAGTCTTTCCTGACATGACCTGATGGATGCCAGGACCAGAGTTCATGATAGTTCACTGATCGGTTGCTAAGATCTAAATATAAACACCAAAAGAGAAAAAGTCAGGCTGACAGGAAATGTGTGAGAATTCATATTCTGGGTACATAAATGACTACAGAAAGTTTAATTCCACCAACGTATATTAACAGCACAGATATATCATCACTGATAAGTGATGTGACAGTATTAGCAAATGACTATAAATGGCTTTTAGGTAGGTGTGACAACACCTGTGTGATGCAACTGACAAACCAACACATATGTAAACCCCCTTTCCTCCAGCATGCACACACACACACACACACACACACACACACACACACACACACGCACACTACCACCACCACACATGCACAAGCACACAGGTTGCTGTATAATATTTTAGTCTCTGTTTGCATCTGGTGTCTGTGTTATAAAGTGCACTGGTAAAACACTCCTATCCCAGAATGACTCACACATCCTCCGGCTTAAAGGGCCATCAGTTTTTTAGTATCAGTTATATTTACACTCACTGCAACAGTCACCATTCCATCGGAAAACATGAGGAAAATGTGCAGTCGTGGCTGACTGTGGAGTCAATCCATAGAGTCTTTCAGGAAGGCTTTCAGGGTGGCGACGATGAAGCTCGTCAGTGAGAATCTCTTTCTGTGTTTTTAGGAAAGGCAACCAGACAAATTTCTTCTGAATTTTCACTTCTATCTGAGAACAGAAACAAAGAAGGATGCACACACCAGAGGATCACAAATACAATGTGGGTCACACTGCCTCATTCCTGCTGAACTCCTCAGCTGACACTGAGTGTGTTCCTATTAAATACAGTGTAATGTCTTGTACACATCCTGCTATGATGAGTCAAAATGATTTAAGGGCAACAGAAAAAACCCCCAAAACAAACCAACCAACCAAAAACAAACAAAAAAAATTAATTTCAAGTAAAGGTTTCAAGTAAATAACAACTTACAGTGAGGGAAATAATTATTTAGTGGTTCTATTTTCAACCACAAATCCAGAAAAACACATTACATTAAAAATTATAAACTGATTTGCACGTCACTGAGTAAAATAAATATTTGATCTCCAAGGAAAACATGACGTAGTGCTTGGTGGAGAAACCTTTATTGACAAGCACAACAGTAAAACATTTCTTGTTGTTTTGTCACCAGGTCTGCACACATCTCAGGAGGAATTTCGGCCCACCCTTCTTTAAAACAACTCTCTAAATCCTCGAAGCTTCAGCTCTCAGGAGACTAGCCACCCCATAACCTTAATGTGCTTCTTGTTTTGCCACTCCTTTGTTGCCTTGGTGGTATGTTTTGGGTCATTATCATGTTGGAAAATCCATCCATGACCCATCTTTGGTATTCTGAGAGAGGTTGGAAGAAACTGATTCTGTGTGTTCTTGTGCAATATTTTACAGTATATACCGTAGCCCTGACCATTGGCCCATAAATGCAGTGAAGTCGCCCTGTACCGGTGCAGAAAAATAGCCCAAAGCATAATGTTTCCACCTCCGTGCTTGACTGTGGGTGTGGTGTTCTTTAGGTCTTACTTACTGTAGCGTTTTTCTTCCTGCAAACACGGTGGGTCGAGTTGATGCCAAAGAGCTCGATTTTGGTTTCATCTGACCACATCACTTTCTCCCAAACCTTCTCTGACTCATTTAGATGTTTAATGGCAAACTCAAGATGGTCCTGTACATGTGCCTTCTTGAGCAGGGGGACGTTGTGGGTGCTCCAAGATTTCAGTTCACTACAGTGCAGCGTGTTACCTGTGGTGTTCTTGGTGACTGTGGTCCCAACTGCCTTCAGATAAGTAACGTGCTCCTCCTGTGTAGTTTTGGCCTGATCCACCACCTTTCTAATGATCATCCTCACCCCATGAGGCAAGACTTTGCATTGAACTCCAGACCCAGGGTGATTGATGGTCATTTTATATTTCCTCCATTCCAAATAATTTCACAGTTGTCACCTTCTCGCCAAGCTTCTTGCTGATGGACTTCTCCTGTTCTCCAGCATTGCGCTGAGACAGGAGATACTGCGAGATACTAACTAACTAACCCACAAGCAGGGACAACATGCAAACGCCACATTCAATACAGCTTTTCCACAATAAATATAACTAAGAATATTGTGGAGAATGTTTAGCGTCGATTTAACTCAATGTCAAGTTTGCGCTGTTGTGATTATTTAATACAAACTATAATACAATTGAAAATATATTCAGCGATGGACTGTAATACAAAGTGAATTTCTCCAGCTCTATTTATTTTAAACAACACAAGGTGATTATAAAGGTGATTATAAATTTAGATCACCTTCATCTAGTCCTGTATTCAAGGACTCATCCTCTGCTGTTAGAAGAGCACTTTGGGTCATAATGATATTTACCCGCTTGAGTTCAGTGTGTGGGAGAGTTAAGGATGCATGTTCCAAGGGTGTTTTAAGCAACCAGGGCCTCTTCATATGCTAAAGAGCAAGTGCTTGGATTCTCTGCCAGAGGGACGCATTCAGTGCTTCAGGACGCACAGCTCAGGCTAAATATAAATACGTATTCAACAAGGGAGAGAATAGGAGCAGACAGCATGAGAGGGCCTCACATTTAGGATCATGAAAGCGCTAGAGGAATTCATTAACCTTAACCTCACGGGTGATGTGGAATATCCTCACTGATTGTTTTGAGAATCTTAAAGATGATCTTCCTCTGTACTCAACACTAGACTTTGAATTTGTTGCAAAACAAACCACTTCTTGTTTTCTAATCTCTGTCTGCTTTGTGTCTGTAGTCTGGCTGTATTAACCAATCATGTGTAAGCAGCCTTTGGTTGCATGCAGGTACACAAACTCAGTCTAGACAATGATTTAGCTTTATATCAGCTTTAAAAAAAAATTCTCTATTTGTAAAAGGTGACTAACAGGTAGAAGAGGAAGCGCTGACCCGGCAGCTGCACCAGAAGCCCTGAAAAAGCGGCCTTTGCCCTCAGAGGCTGTCAGCATGCTAGCCAAGGAGTTAACCAGAACCATCCATCCATCCATCCATCCATCCATCCATCCATCCATCCATCCAATTTTTAAAAAGATGCAAAATACCAGAGTAGTGACAAAATCTAACACATTTTAATTAGTTTTCAGTGTTTTACACCAAAGAAAAACTCTATTTTACATGGAGATTACATTTTTAACATTAGCAAATGCAAAATTTAAACAAATTCAACCATATTTACCGCATGTCTAATGGCGGGAGATGAAGTGTTTCTTTATGACCTCATAGAAGCGGAATTTACGCTTCTCATTTGGTTGCCTTGGTGCAGAAGAGGATGAAACTGTGGTGGAGGAGGCAGAAGAATCCTGCAGTTCTCTCTTCGACTGTGAATCTGAGTCTTTGGATAGTCTCTTGTCTGCCCCTGACAGGTGAGAGGACTTGTCTTTAATGTCTTCTGTGCTTGGCCTGGGAGCTTTGCTAAGCAGGTATGAATTCTTGTCATCTTTGTGTAAGCGGTGCAGGCCTGCTTGGTAGAGAAGTGCCTCCTCGCTTGCCATCTGGGGGCTCTGGTTTAAGGTGATGAAGCCGTAGGGGGTGTTGATTTTGGTTAAGTGTGGCAGGGAGAAAGCAGCTTTGCTTGCGGGGTCAAGGCAGTGCTGGGTCTCACCGTAGGAGTAAGAAGAGTGCAGCTCCCTCTGAAGGAGAGATCTCCTCTTGGTTAAAGGGTCGGAGACACACCGCTCAGCTTTGCGTTCTGACCGAACCAAAGCAAAGCTGGAGAATGATGCAGCTGATGAGAGGGTGGTGCAGGCCGAAGAAACAGATGACTCTGCCGCTGTCTCTTCTGTCTCTTTGTTACTTTCCTTGTCCAATGATCTTAAGCCAGTCTGCAAAGACAGCCTTGGTATGGTGAACTGTGGGATACTGTCAGGTGTCAGGATATTTGGAAATATGTTCTCATGGGAGTCAAAGGACTTTGCATTGCTTGTACCCCACAAAAGCATCTGGATCCCTGCACTGCTTTGCCCGCGTCCTGTGGGAGAATCATCTGAGGCTTTGGCCCCACTGCCGATAGCTCCAAAGGTGAATGTTCTGGTGATAGGATTTTTATTCATTTTTAAATCTCTTTACCCTTTTTTGCACACAAGCTCATTCGTATTTTTTTGCAAGAGGAGTGGGGAGAGGCAGCTTTTATACTTTTCTACTTCCTTTTGTCCTCCAGGAAATGCATCAAAGGATGCGTAAATGTGACGAAGACGTGTAGCGGAAACGCTTTCCAATTAGGGATGTCGAGCATGGAAGCTCTCTTAAACCTCTTCATGTGCTAAAGAGCAGACGGGGCAGCAGCATTTCCCCAGACAGAGATGCAGCCAACTGAGTCTGGTGAATAAATGAAGGATGTAGATTTTTTTTTTTTCGCAGTTGGGCTGGTGCTATAGCCCATTTTATTAATGACTAAATGGTGAAGAAAGGAGATTTATTAAAATTGCATGTTTTGCCCAACCAAATCTCAGAGATGTTAAGTAGCATTCAAGTAACAAACCAACTCATCTACATATACGTACTTGAATTCTCAGACGTCTGTGCTTAAAACTTATTTTTACTTGATGTTACAATAGTTTTAGATAAATGTAATAATTAATAAACTGTAAAGCTTGCTAAATATATCAGAGGGGCTGATATATTGGCCAATTTGAGCTTTTTGCTGATATATTGGCATCGCCATTTATCATGGCCGATAAATGAAAATGAAAAGAGAAGGGAGCAACACGGTTCGGCCGTGTTATGAGCGTTAATGTTGCAAAGTTTTTCCACCAGAGGGCAGTCTGCACTTTCCCTGTTAGCAACGCAGCACATACAGAACAACCAGCTGATCTGAGCAGAGGGTGCAGAGCACAAGCAATTAATCCATGTGACAATAAAACACGATTATTTTTCAACTGCTATTTCAGTAAATAAGTATATATAACAAATGTTAGAATTCTACATCTTCTTTCGACTGGTCCCTTTAGGGGTCACCACAGCAGATCATCTGGCTCCATCTCACCCTATCACTAGCATCCTCCTCAGTCACACCAGTCCTCTGCATGTTCTTGTCCCTACATTTAGAGTCCCTACTCTCACCTCCACTCTCCTGCTTTTCCTTCTCTCACGGTGCTTCCTAACATGCCTTTCCCATTTCCTCTTCCTTTGTCTTCAGCCAACAGTAACACAGTTCCCACTGGCACCCTGTTGGCCAACAGCTCCAGCCTAATACTGTTTTGGTCCCCCTTTTGCTGTCAAAACAGCCCTGACTCATTGAGGCATGGACTCCTGAAGGTGTGCTCTGGTATCTGGCACCAAGATTTTAGCAACAGATCCTTTGAATCCTTTAAGATGTGAGGTGGGGCCTCTATGGATTGGACTTATTTGTCCAGCACATCCGACAGATGTTTGATTGGATTGAGATCTGGAAAATTTGGAGGCCAATTCAACACCTCAAACATGTTGCTGTGCTCCTCAAACCATTCCTGAATCATTTTTGCTTTGTGGCAGGATGCATTATCCTGTTAAAAGAGGCCACAGTCATCAGGGAATACCGTTTCCATGAAAGGGTGGCCTGCAACAATGCTTATGCAGGCGGTACATGTCAAACTAACATCCACATGGTTGACAGGATGCAAGGTTTCCCTGCAGAACATTACCCAAAGTATCACACTCCCTCTGCCAGCTTGTCTTCTTCCCATAGTGCACCCTGGTGCCAGGTGTTCCCCAGGTAAGCGACGCACACACACCCAGTCATCCACCTGATGTAAAAGAAAACATGGTTAATCAGACCAGGCCACCATCTTCCATTTCCCCATGGTCCAGTTCTGATGCTTATGTGCCCATAGTTGGTGCTTTTGGCAGTGGACGGGGTGAGCACAGGCACCCTGACTGGTCTGCAGCTGTGCAGCCCTATATGCAACAAACTGCGATGCGCTTTTCACTTTTCTATCAGAACCAGCATTAACATTTTCCGCAATCTGAGCTACAGTAGCTCGTCTCTTGGATCGGACCACACTGGCCAGTCTTCAATCTCCACGTGCATCAATGAGCCTTGGCCATGACCCTGTCACTGGTTCACCACTGTTCCTTCCTTGGACCACTTTTGATAGCTACTGATAGCTCAAATCCTTACACTTGCCCATTTTCCTGCTTCTAACACATCAACTTTGAGGACGAAATGTTTACTTGCTCCCTAACATGACATACCCACTAACAGGTGCCATGTGTAAGTCTGCATGGCTAACATGGTTCGTCACAAAACTGCAAGCTGAAGGAAATACTGTTTATGAATATTAATCAAGAGCTGAAGTCAATGTTTCCTGGATTTTCCATCAACTTATTATGAATATTGAAAGTATGTGCAGTGTTTTCAAGTTCATAGAAATATGCACTCTAGCCTGATGATTGCGTACACTACTAGAGCATGTTCAAATAAAACAAGAAATAAGCTGAGATAGTCAGTCTTCCATAGAGAACATCATTATGGAGTAACATAATAGCAGTCTATAAATGTTGTGTTGTGCAGTATTATTTAGCTCAGTTTATTTATTTTTTTAGTTGGTTTATGTTTTTTTTGTTTGTTTGTTTTTTTAGTGTCTGGAGAGGCTTGTGACCCCAACACTGAAAATTTAAATCTAGCACCACGAGAAAGCACCTTTAAAAGGAAATTATAACAAAATCAATGTAATTCAAATGAATATCTGTAATATTTTATATTAATTTCCTTTGAAAATGGAGATTAGTTGTTTATAATAACTTTATAATTATACTTTATGTTTGATATATGCACTAATGCAACATTTACAGGAGTTACATACAAGCTATGGAAGCTTGTAAGTCAAAATTTCAGGTTTTTATCTCAAAATTTTGAGTTACGTACCACGAAATTTCAACCTACTAACTCGAAATTGGGGTCGGAGTTATGGTTAGTCAGAGACTTAGTAACTCAAAATATCTTCAAATTTACAAAGCAATCAATTAAACAAAACAAACAAACAAAAAACATAAAGCAACAAAAACTTGATATTTTGAGTTTTTAAGAAGGAATTTTAAGATAATAGCCCAATAAAAAAATTGGGCTAAACTTACGTTTTGCAGAAAAAAAAAGAAAGAAAAAAAGTGCAATTTATTTATTTTTTGTTCCCTTACGTTTATGATCCTCTTCTAGGCTAGGCCTGCCTTTCCTGGGCTTGATGGAGGTTAATTGGCGGCATTAAGCTCATTGGCTCCCGCTAATTGCAGCAGGTGCATTTATCTGCATTGATTGGCTACACTATGGACGCGTGAGGGTACATTTTAGCCTTGACATCCCCCACAAGCCGTTGTTTCTCAGTTTGTCCTCCCCTACTATACCGCTTCAGGTTCGGGCTTTGGAAGAATGACTCTTGAGGGCGACAGGGAAATTTTGGAGGTGGAGCAGGTGCAGGAACAGGCCGAAAATACTGAGGTAAGGGGTAAATGTGATGTGTAGCAGTTAAACCTAGCTAGCTGCTCCAGTCCACTCACACGAGCAGGAAGCCTGTTTGTGGTGTCTCTCACCGGTTGTCTCCTTACGTGCAGGACAGAGTTGTGAGGAGAGGCGGTTTGTTTCCCTCCCTGCTGCGCGGCCTTTTCTGGCCCTTTGGCATCGTTGTACGTACACTAACATTCAGGCTTTATTCCTTTCAACTTTAGAAAAATAACACTGCTCTGACTTGCAGGTACGTGCATACCGTGGATTTTGGTGGGTGCTGGGCTTCCAGCAGCCAAAGGAAAACGTCATAGTTAACCCAACGGTTTCAAGCCCTGCACGCCAGAGCCTCACAGGCCGCAAGCGTCTGAGCCGGGTCACCCGCCTGCTGCTGTCCGTCCTGCCCCGATGGATGCAGAGCGCCCTCGGCTACCCGGTGTCCAGCAGAATCGGACTTTCGCTATCCCCAGGTATTCCTGTCATGGGTTTTATGAGGCACCGGTTCGCCTTTAAATAAAAAATTCTTATATTAATGAAAATATTAATTACTCGATTGAAGCCACTTGAACTATCAGTTTACATAGATGTACCTAACAAATCAACTAACGCAGTGAAACCTAGGTGACCTATAAATTTTTTTTTAAAACTTTTGGTTTGAAAGTGCGGCCAAATCCAACTCTTGACTTTTTTTTGTTTGTTTGTTTGAGACATTTTATTTTCTAATGTGAATAACTTGGCTTGCAGCTTTACCTACTCAGTAATTCTGTTGGGGGTATACCTAGGCCAAGGCTGACCTTTCAGGAATTTTATTGAAATCTAAGTAAAAATGGGACCTGTTGGGCTTTCTGGCTCTGCCTTGTGGAGCAGTTTATTGAATTAACTGCCTTGTATTGCTGCCATATTTATGCACCAACTTTCAGTTTTGTGTGTGGGCGGCCCTTGAGTCAAGAAAGTTTGTGCTTTGTTTTATCAGAAATCAGAGTGTCCCCTACTAAGCCTTGTGGAAAGGGCAGTAAGCGAAAGCAGGATGATGTGGATGAGGATGATGTGGAAGAGGACCAGCAGACCTGGGTGGAAGCGCTCTCTCAAGAGCTTGCCGACGATGATGGATCCGAGATGGACCCGGACTATGAGGTTGGTACCTTTTCCCTTTAATGGTGAGCTGTAAGGCTTAAAATTTTAAAACTGAAATCTCTCCAGTGACGTGGTTTACAAGCTTGACTTATTTAGCCTGTAGCTTCAGTTTTAATTACAAGATGAGGTACATCTTACAGCATGGCTTTTTTTTTTTTTTTTAAAACTGAAGCCCAGCACTGTAGAAACTGAAAGTGAAGAATACCGCTCGCACAACGACACAGAAAGTGACCTTGAAGTCTCTGAGAAGGGTGTCGTCATTGAAGATGTGAACACGGTGAGATGACTGGCAGCACTTTGCTAAATGGGTTATGCTGACTTGATGATGCATCAGCTCTCCTGTCTCGTCTTTGCAGGGAGTTGATGTGTCCGTTCCTGCTGAAGTCCCCAGCCCTGCTGTTTAATGTGTCATATTGACAGTGTTTTTGTATGTTTATATTTGGTAATTCAATAAAACTTTGTGCCTTTGCCTTGATGTGATTGTCTCTTACCACTAGATGGCAGTAATGCTATATATAACTGAAACCCTGAGTGCAAGAGGATCTGAACTATAATACAGCAGTTTCTATAAAGTTGCTAATTTAAAGATGTAATGAATGTCGAATCTGGAATAGAGGGCTCAAATGCCTCCAAAGCTAAATGGTCAAATTTAGTTTAAGTTTACAGAAATGTCAAGGTTCAGATTTCATTTGCTATTGGACTTTCTGTGGTGGGTTTATTACTCCTGTAAATGATGCCTACTCAGACTTGTCTTCAAAACTGCAATGTAAATGGATAAATTTCTTTTTTGAACTAATTTCAAACTGCTGGCAAATGGACACTTTCTACTGTGTTGGAATTCATAGAAACATGTAAAGATAATCTAATTTTCATTAGTCAGATAAATACTTAAGTAATCGCATTTCTTTCCACTTTTGTGATTGACTTGCAGCCAAGGAAGTTGCACAATGTGAAGGAAATCTTAATTATCCATATTGGACTTTAAAACTTGTGCAGTGTTTAGCAGGAGTTGCTGTTGCTTCTGAATGATAAACTGACAGATCATAATATGGTTTATCAACTCAAAGTATAAAGTCAGCCTCATTTGCTATACTAGAACTATGACGGACTAAGACAAAAGGTCTATATCATTGAAATGTTTTGTACTCGTGATGAAAATCATTCTCCTTGCATGCCATAAACACCAGATGCTGCAGCAGTTCATGTAAAATATCCTCTTCCTGGTGAGGTGTGTTTTTTTTTTTTTTAAAAGAATGCATCTCCTTTATTAAAATGTAACATGTGGTTAAAGGACTTTCTTAGCCTGTTATATTTGACAGTGGCATAAAACTCATATGCACATTAAAGGTGTGATTTTTAAACCATGACAGCAGATGAACCAGAGCTATTTTTTTCTTTAAGCAGGTGACTTTCAGCTATGTGACCCAAGTTCATCCAAGCAGAAAACTGTTACAAAAGTGCTCACATCTCTGACTGCTGCTGTCATGTGGCTATTGTAGGAGAGGCTAACAAGTGTAATTTTCTACTGCCCACAGAATCAAACCTCTTCCATCCATGTGCGCATGAGGTCTGTTTACTGCCGAGTGTGAGGTGTACTTGTGGAAGCTGATGGCAGGCTGCTTTGAAGAGCCCTGCAAACCTCTTGAAAATGACTGAACCAGTACTTGTTCAACAATCTGCACCCACTCTCCCACACATAAGTGGCTACTGTACCAATTTTTCCTTTTGCATTGTCGGTGAAGGCGTGGAACCGATCTCTAAATTTTTTGTTTTTCGTTTTCATGTTCCACCTTTGGCTCTCATCCAGTTTTCATACACAGAATCACAGATGAACGTGAATGAGGCTGGAGCTGGAGTACTTTTCAAATTAACATTGAAATGGGGAACTCCACCTGTTTCCTTTATAAAGGTCACTTTTTACTCATAAAGAGAATTCAGACTGGGAAAAACCGTCTCTTTCAATTTCACAATATTTGCTTTGGAGAGTAAAACCTCAAGAATTAAAGCCTGACCTGGAAATGTAGCACAGATTCTGGGTGCATTGGAGCAAATTGAACCCATTCTAGAAGTGAGGATATCTTGGTCTCTTCTGCTTTGATTTCTGCTTTTCTTTGTTTTAAGTGTGTCCCTTGTGCAGTGGCATGCCTCTGAAAAGAAAAGGATAAAAAAAGAAATCGCCTACCCACATGGCTAATTTCTGCAACTGTTCTGGGGCTTTGAGTCATTCCACAGGATCTTGTAGCGATCCGTGTCGCAGTTAAACTACTTAAAAGGAGGTGCCAAATTCAGTGGAGAGGGGTCAGTAAGTTGCTTGTTGATACCAAAATCCAACTGCCTTCAATTAATTCCTAAAAACACTTGAGGTTGTTTTGACAGTAAAGTTTGTGACTTCCTTCCCCCCATCTCCCCTCAGAGATGTTTTTCACCCCCTGACGCTGGGGTGCAAAAGCAGCCTCGCTGAAGAAGCAGAGAGCACACTGCTGCGAATTGAAAGCTTAATGTCTTTGAGTGTGTGTGTGTGTGTGTGTGTGTGTGTGTGTGTTTGTGGGAAGGGCAGCAGCAGTAAGAGCTGGCTACAGAACAGGAACTTATGGTCTCTTGGGGCTCTCATGGCTGTCTGAACGTTTGAAGGGGAGACCGCTCAGCGGAGGAAGCGCTAGAGAGCATCGACCTCTATCTCTGCTGTTTGTAGCCAGCTGGAGACCTGCTTTTAAAGCACAAGCTCTGTTTTTGCCTTTCAAGTGCAAGGTAAAAATGCAAAGTCTGGAAGGGACAAAAAAAAAAAAAAAATCATTTGCATATCCAAGCCTGCTACGGAACAAAGACCTTTTGCCTCATGCAGAGAATATAGAGAGTATAGTGGTACTTTTGTTCTGTAATGGGTGGTTGCAGACAGTGTGATTTGCAGAGAAGATTAGTTTAGATGCAGAGTGGCTGTGTTGCAGGCAGTAGGCGCTTTCATATTATGTCACAGGTTTATTTATTTTTTTTTATGTTTTGTTTTACTGGATTTCTGTGAGCAGCTCTAGTGTTTATGCAGCACAGATGGTTAGAAAACCTCTGTGAAACACACAAACCCAGCGGCAGAACACTGCAGAGCCACATCTAGGACTTGGTGACACCGGCTTGTAGTCACCTTAAATGAATGGCAGCAGGTGCCGGCTGCTCTCCAGGCATACGGCCTGACCTGCGGGCTATTATCTGCTGCATTACAATGTGACTCTGTAATGTCAACCAACGAGTGCTCAAACAAACTCCCCTGTTTTGTACTTTTTCGCTGTAACGTTGCTGGCCCTCTGCACCCTCCAAAGCGCAGTCACGCAGCGTGATTCACTTTACCTCAAGCCTAATGACCAGCTGTCCCTGTAGATTTCAAGAGCATCCATCATCTTCAGAGAAGCAGAGCAGGAAAAGAGGCATGAAAAATGAAGCAGACAGGCAGAGCCTTTATTTAGTCATACACTTTGATGCCTGGGACAGTGAGGATTCTCCAAAAGTTTCAAAGTAAGAGAAAACAGCAGATTTTTAAAAAACATGTTGATCTGCTGTTGGATGAGCGAGGGGCTGACTTTTGCTGGGTGAGCAGCTCCTGCCTTAGGGCACTGTCTCTCAAAATCAAGTCAAGTTTCTAGAACAAAACAATCTAGTAAATCTGTTGTAAAGATAATATAACATGGCAGCATTTTTCATTTCCTTAATGCTGTTTTATCCCCCTCACATGATTTTACATTATAATCTGATGCCCTGAACTGCCAGAGTTCAGCTTATCCTCTAAGTCCACCAGAGGTACCAGGCAGCATCACCACATCTTATCAGTGTATTTTACCTCTCCCCGTGCTTCTCCATCAGTCCAGCAGGAGTTAAAGGCTCCGCTTCTATCTGCACTGTGATTGTCCTTGTCTATCTGGAGGTCGGTTACACCTCTGAGTCACACTGGCAAATTGTGCAGGGCCCTTAAAGTGTGTGATGTCAGCTCCCCCTAATGCCAGTGAGCAAATCCATTTACACATTTAGGATGCTATTTTGAGCACTGGCCCAGAGACCAACAAGATGCATAACCACTGGTGGGTCCGTGGTATGCAGGCAGAGACAAAGTGTCAGGAACTCTGTTTGACAGCTTGTAGATCTTAATTCACAATCAGGACCTGTAGTGCAGATGAATTCCTCCTCTGAGTGGTCTGACCTTTGACTCGCTTTTATTCAGTTTGTTCACACCAGCTGGACGATTCCCGGGACTTTCTGCACACAACTAGCTGGATCTGAGTTGAAAAGGTGAAATGATAATTTTTCCCTTCCAAAGTGGGTGCTGTGAGAATCGCGAGATGGAAGAAGATGATTTGTGCTTTGATGAAAGGTTTTCAGATCCAGGTTTGAGCCAGTCTTTAAATGAATTTTTTTTTTTACTCGTTGTTGTGCTCTGGTGGAGTTGTGCAAATATCTGTCTTAATATTCTACATCTTTTTAAGAAATTAATTTGATTGCCTATTTTTGACATTTATTACCAAGGTAAATGAATAAATACGAAGTAATTAAACAGCACAATATTTCCCTCCATACCATTGATAACAGTACTGTTAAAATGAACTGCAACAGTCTAAATATGCGAGGAACTGCACTTCGGGGTACTTGAGAATATAAAATACATAAAGCATTGTGAGTGAGAGTAAGAAACTCTCTCAAAGTCAAAGCTTGAAAAGTATAAAATCTTCTTACCTCTAAGTGTCAGCACCTCAAAACTGTACTGACAGTAGGTACCCCTCTGGAATAAAGACGCTTTGACACTTTTCACCTACCGTTATGTTGAACGGCAGCAGAGGTCGTGCCTCCACATGCACGCTGAGCTTCTAAACCTCCATCCCTTAGCAGCTTTTGAACCCCACAGAGAAATCCCTGCTCATGGTCCCTCTGAGGGAACCATTGTAATTTTACGGAGAGAGAAGAGACTTCAGCTGAAATTCAGACACTTGGAAATCTCTCATTCACAGCATAAATGGACAAATCGCAGTTGCTGGGTTGAAAAACACTCAAGAGTAAAAGTTGCTCTGTTTCGAACATTGTTATTTTGTAACCAACTTTATTTTATGCTTGAAAAATTATGTTTTGTAAATAAGTGCTTCTTTGGCTGTATGTACAATGTAAATGCCACCCTTCTATAAATGCCTCACACTGCTGCCAGTCAACCATAACCTCAGCTTCTGGTTTCGAGAAACAGACACAGGGGATTTATATTCTACAAGGGATGACGAGGGGCAGCTGCTTCCTCTGACGTTGCCAACAGTGCGCCCACCTGTTCACATATTTTGTACGCAGATGATTTTTAGCAGTTACTTTTAGCTTGATTTATGGATTTGCTGTTCCCAACATAAAGCATTCACTGATGGTGAGATTACCATTCAAACAGCTTCTTAAAGCAATATCTATGAATTTAGAAAATTATTTTACTGTAATAAATATTAAAATTACTAAGTAAAATATTACGTGGTACTTTTCTGGCATAAAAGTTTTGCTCAGAGATTTTCGCTCATATTGTCATCACAGTGTTGCCACAGATTTGTCAGCTGCACATCCATGATGGGAATCTCCTGTTCCTAAAGGTGCAATCTGATCAATGGACATAGCCAACAATATCCAGGTAGGCTGTGGAGTTTAGATGCTGCTCAGTGATACTAAGTCTCCCAAAGTGTGCCAAGGAAACCTTCATTTTGTTCTTTTTTTTGTGAGCCATTCACAGGTGGACTTGCTGGTGTGTTTTGGATCATTGTCCTGCTGCATAACCCAAGTGTGTTTGAGCTTCAGGGCACAGATTGATGGCCAGACATTCTCCTTCAGGATTTTCTGGTAGAGAAGCGAATTCATGGTTGCATCAATTACAGCAAGACATTCAGATCCTAAAGCTGCAAAGGAGCCCCAGACCACACTACCACCATCATCTTTTTACTGTTCTTTTTATGAAATACTGTTTCCGTTTTATGGCAGATGTAACAGCACGAAAACCTTACAAAAAGTTAAACTTTTGTCTCATCAGGCCACAGAATATTTTCCCAAAAGTCTTGAGTATCATCAAGATGTTTTTTTTTTAAGCAAATATGAGACTTTGTGTCCTTTTTGGTCAGCAGTGGTTTT
>VUQJ01028058.1:18412-31591 GCA_015108635.1 Andinoacara biseriatus | reverse complement strand
CTTTTGTTAAAGCCTGAGAGTTTAAAATAAATGTCAGTTCTGCTTCAGGAATCATAATTTGTTTACTGCACATTTTTTCATACACTACCTTTAAGGTCACTGGTGTGATCTTTTCTTTATTCACTCCCTCGGGCAAGAAGTCTAGAAGTGAGTCCAGAACTATATCTTTCACTATCTGAAACTCTATCTCCCCTTTCAGCTCAGCGCAGAATATTAAGTCCAGATCTTTCCATCCCAGGCCGCTGTCCTCGTGCAGGACATAGCTGGCTGCCGATCCGTTTAGCCGCACCTCCCGAACATGTATTCGCTTCTCCTCCATGCGGCTGCGGACCACCTTGACGATATCCCGTGGCTTCACCTCTAGGGTCGGGAAGCTCCATCGGCCGTGAATGGGGATGGAGCCCGTGAGTATCGTGTCCAGCCGCTGCACTTGCTCCCAGTTGAGCACGCTGAGGTTGATGCTCTCCCCGTCCGAGTAGCTGACAGCCGCGCTACACTCAGTGCCCTCGTTCATGTTGATAGGAAGTAGACGAGGATGTAAATGGCAAGACTTTCCACTAACACCGTCTGGAGTTGCGGCATCAGCTGGGGGCAGCGTTTTGTGGAATTGACCTTTCGGAGCTGAACTCTGTCACAACACCACGATGATGGACGACAAAACGTCTTTACGCATGACGAAAAGAACAAGTTGGGCGGTGTTGCCCTACTTCTTACATAAAGTCTTCTTCCCCAGATAAACTCAATTCATAGGCTTGACAAGCGTCCGTTGCCAGACTGCGCGCTCCGATCCGGCTCTGTCACCAAACTCCGGAAAGCGCCTATAAACTGTCTGTTGTTCCTTTCCGTGTCAGCTTTTCGCGAGGTCCCAGAGGCTCACTGACGCGTCCATCGCAACCGAGAAATCCGACGGAAAAGTTTTACTTCTGTCTTTGGTTCACTTTTTACGCACAGATTATTGCGCATCCATACAGAGCAATCGCAACTTTACGCGTCGTTTTGAAGTCTAGCAGGTTTCCGATCCACACCTACTTTCGCGAAGCGGTGAGCGACTGCAGATTATGCTTTACATTTTGGCCGTTTTGTAGCTCGTTGACACTGCGCGATGTCACGGAGGTCCCACTCCACGGCTCCTTGAAAAGTTGTGATCAGGGTGCTTCCCGTCTGAAAAGCGTGGGGGCGGCTCGGTTTGATTGACAACCCACACCTACTAATACCTCCCCCAGCGTCCTATGGTTTCCTTTTAGTGGCTGCAAGTTTGTAAATCGAGGCGTGTCTTATAAAGATACCGTAAAACAAAAGCTTTATCCTTTAGATTGGCCACTTCGTATGCAAAAACGTTCACAATCCCATCATTACAGAGATGCAGAAACCCTACACTTTGTTTATTATGCATTGAGTAGCCCACTCTCACTGGTCCACCTCGCCTCTCTTCAGTTTGAGAAGCAGAAATGTATGCGTCTTCAATACTTTATATTTCTCATATACGCCTTCTAGAGATGCGGTTTTACACATCTCATGTAGTCTCTTAATGCACTTTAAAAAAAGAACTTGTGAAACCACAAAAATGCGCAAATCCAAAATGTAATCTATGTTATCTTATACTAATATAGATGTTTGCTTTGAACGTTTCCGACATGTAGGATGAAAGCTGTCGGTCAGGATCTTGGGTGTGAGCCATCGTCTCTCGGGTTAGTTGTCATGAAGAATCTATCAGTGCGGAGCTCCGCGCGTATATCTGCGTCACTGCAGACGAGCTCATAAACCAGCTTATCGCAGATTACCCTCTATGTGCAGTGTCACACACGTTCACACTGACACACAAGGGGATGCGCAGAAGCAAACGCGCACACACGCATCAGGGTTAAAGTGTCGCTATCCGGATGCACCTAAAAGAAGCATAAATGTGATGTTTAAAACTCAACCAGAGAACCAGTAACTGTCAAACAGGGGTGTAAATATTCAAACATTAAATTTTACAATAACTATAAATAATTATTTAAAAAAAAAACAGAGAAGACCTGTTTCACAAATTGTAATAATTTGTCATTTGTCTGAAAGTTTGAAAACAATCTGTTTGGCATTTTAAAGTCAGAGACATGACTCACATGAATAATCGATGCCCAATTATAACAAGGTTGGCAGCATTTAGATCTAGTTTACTTTAATTAATCTCAGTATCAGTGACACTTGATGCTGTGAAGTGTAGCAGCTACTTAGTTTTTAAATAATATGAACTGAATTAAAAGATACTGCACATTTACTTTATAGTACTTTTAAACTTTATAAGCATCGGTGGTGCTCTGTTACTGGAACTACTGTGTCATTATTGCCAGACTGCAGATACTGTATAAAGCTCTGCAGGTTTACACACAACAGCAGATCAGTCACACTCTTCACTTTCTCCATTCACCAGCTAGCTCAGGCTTACTGCTTACTGTGAAGCAACTACTTACCTGACCTTTGACCTGCCAAGTGGATGACACCGGATTGGTTTCTGTCTAATGATGATCCAGGATTTCAGACAGACCTCATGCCAGGCTGCTAAACTTATCTCCACATATGGAAACAAATGTGTGCACACAAGTGCATTGTTGTGTCTGTGCTATATTGCAATCTATCTGTTTATGTGGGAATTATTATTGCACAGACCCCTCTTGCTATTCAGGGCCATGACAGTAAATGAACCCGAGAGTTTGATTCAAAAAAATTTGATGCAGACACATGAAGATGTTTTGGCACCCTGCTTTCTGATACCACACACTTTAAAAACATTTTTCATGGTTTTGTATTAACCAATTCATGCCTCCCTCCCTCCCCCTGTCCTTTCCTGCTCTTTGTTCATCCTCTTTCCCTTTCCTGTTTTTAACCATTATTATACACGGAAGTTCGTTAAGAGATTACAGTGAAGTAGGCGAACGTGCAGTCACTCACTTCTTCCCTGTCTGATCACCTTACACTATTTTCAAATGTAGCATGCTGGATCAGTTTAGTACCACGAACCATGAACTTTTTCCAGTTTCTATTAAACAAATTTTCCACATTCAACCATATATATTAACAGTGTGCAGACCCACTGACCCTCTCCAGATGTAACCAAGTGCCTTTGTGAAGGCCACACTGACTGGAAAATTAACCTGACAAATTTATGGTAGGTCTGTGAGTAGTTGCAGACATCAGAGTAAAATAAATATATTAATGTTGATAAAATATCTCTAACCACGTAGCGCATTTACAGTTTTTGTTTTGTAGGTGTTGCAGAATCTCCTGAAATACTGCGCTACAGGCTGCATGAAACCGATAACTTAGGAAAACATGTTGTTATTGATCCTGTTATGTGCAAATGATTTTTCATGTGCTTTGTTTTGTGAAAGTAGCAAAAGTAACCAAAATGCACCTGCAAGATGCAGGAAGCCAGGCATGAAAACTTCCACCTAACAGGATAATGAGCTAACAGGATAACCAGCACAAACTCTACTGTCTGCATGGACAACGACGGTAAAGCAAATGTAGGGGATTTGTACAGTTATCTAAATAGGCTCTATAGTGAGCAAATGGAACTCCAGTAAGCCAGCAGGACAACAGCAATTTATTAAATAAATTAAAGTAATTATGCAATTACAAGCTAAACTTTGTCACACAGTGCTTAGCTGACTGTTTAACAGTACTGAACGTTGTTTATGTGTCTGTTTATTAAATGGCAGTTAGGGATGATTGTTTTTTTTTTTTTTTCAGTTAAAAACATTTATTTATTTATTTATTTTGCCAGCATTAACACTGCATTCAAACCCAGTGTTGGCACTGCTCACCACAACGTGATTCAGGGTCATTATTAATTACACCAAACTCATTTTAGTTCATGGGCCACAGTGGTATTTTTGTCTTTGTGATTCAGGCAACCTGTTAAGGTAACCTTTCCTGGGTACTTTCACAATTGAAAACCATTTTTTTTAAAAAGCAAAGTATTTAATAACGGCAATTTTCCTGTCTACCATCCTAAAAAAACAACAACTTTATAGCTCATCCAGATTTAACCCTAAATTAAACCCTTCACTGAAAACTAAAACTAAAATATGCCTAAACTGCAAATGATTCTTGCGTCTCAGTATTTTACTACCGTGTGCACTTACTATTACTGTGTGTCTTTTAACACTGCAACATGACATTTCTGTCTGTCATGTGTAAGACAGCTGCACAGTCAGAATGATCAGGACCTGCTGGATTCATGTTGTTTTGCCCACAATAACTGTTAAAAATTTTGAAACAACATTTTAACACAAGCAATGACACAGTCATGCAAATACAAGCCAACATGTTCCTGCTGTTGTGCATGCAAGGTTCAGTCTTTTGCTCATTTTCTTATCATGCACATATAGCACTGTGTATGTATAGAAGGTGTTACACTGTATCCTGGCAAAGACAAACCTCAGCAGTATTTCCAATCAGTTTTAACCTTGACCTTAGCAAGTGACCTTTGTTGGCCTCAATCAATCGTAAAGAATACGCTCAGTAGCGTAAGCCCCCTGCTAAACTCTTCCACAGCCGCTAATGAGATTCATTGCACTGCTGCAGTGTAAGTCATGCAGCGCAGCACTCCCAGAAGGTCCTCTGTGTAGGACACTGCTAACAACAAGTGTAAGAAAGAAGCCACACCAGTAAAAGCACAATGAAGTTGTTTCTTTCCTCGCTGGGTAAGAAGATGAAAAGTTTCCATCTTTCAATTTAACGTGGACAGGATGTTGTCTCTTATCAGTGATAAACACTCAAGACAGCCAACCACACTGTGTGTGACTGTGTGCACCATGTCGCGGACATGTATTGCCCAAGCAAAGACAAAAAGATGTAAAATGATCCCTTCACAGTCATACAAAGATGATTATTATTTTTTTTTTTTTTACATTTCATTTCTGATTAAATGGCCACACAACTGACATTTTTTGTACAAGACTCCTGAAACCATCTAGAAAAATGTTTGAAAGTCAGTCTTTACCAATTGAGTTTTTAAGACTGCCTTCTTAACTTATCATAAATAGGGGCAGAAAACTGCTTTGATAAAATAAACAGGAAGTGAATCGCCCAATCTGTGACTCAGCTTCCTGTATGATACTGTGGTTAGAGATGTTAATACCACAACAAAATTCTCTGATGGTTTCTATCCTGTGTAAGCAGTCATACTTTTTTCAGGCACACGCAGAAATTGCATTAGGGCGCAATAACTGAATTAATTGTAAAAAATGAATGCTAACATTTTACAATTTATTCCTGAAGAGGTCAGTGGCTTAAAATGGCTTTCAAGGAAAGACTGTAAATAAAACCTTGGTTCAGCCTTTCCAGTTAGTTCCACTTAGTGATCATCAGTTCAACTTTAGTTGGAAACTGCCCTAGCTGGTGGTTTCCACAGTGCACGTTGCAGTGGTACACTTACTTAAACTGAACTAATGATTTTTATTGTTTACACTTTGTTTTGCCTATTTGTGTGTTGATTATTCTCAGGTTAATTTGTCTAATCATAGTTGCAGGCAGTAAATTCAGTGCTAGGTAGTGCTCTAGAAATTACAGGCACCAGTGGGTTTGAGACTCCTCTGCAGGTTATACAGTCTCATACTGTATGCAACTGGAAATCACAAGTAGATGATACTTTGTATTAAATGCCACACGTACACAAAGTGCTAAACCAAAGAAATACACCTGATTTTTTGATTCCATTTTTTCCTGTGACTGAGTCTTCTCACTCACTGAAGTCTCAGAAGCAAGCTGTTCATAAATCTGAGCAATGAAAAGCAATCAAAACATATGAAACTCACTCTTTGTTTCATAAATTTGCTTTGATCGGCTTCTCACATTGTTCTTCTACTTTCATGGGGAAACTGGAAAACCCCTGACAAGTCCCAACAAAGGTCACACTTCCAAAGCATGAAATTACCACAGTGCCATCTGCTGGATCGACAAAAACAGGCCACGCTCCACTGAGCTGACCCAAGACTCAGCGAGCAACACTGTTCATTTCCCCAGGTGGCGCTCTTTCCCACAGGTTGAGGTTTGTGTCAGTTTCTCAGTTTCCCACATAGCCACACACACATACACATAACCATATTGCACAGCTGTGCTCAGTAAACAGTGTTATTCAAGAGCCAAGTTAGGTCATTTAATCCTTTAATGCAGTGTATCATGATTCTGTTATTAAAAGCTGATTGAGTGAAATGCACTAATTAAATACATGCAACTATGACACGATCAAGCACATTAGTCATCAGTCATTTAAAGCATCTCTCTTCCAGTCTCAGTTTATGTGCATCATATGTGCAGGGTGACTTGTTTTGTTTAAAATAGCGCTGATGTTGGAGATACTGTGGGAAATCTGTGTGAGCATCCCTTGTCGCATTTGAATCTAATCTTGTTTCTCACAAATTAAACTTGTATGCATGAGACCTGTGTCAGCGTTATTTTGTAGCAACGGCTCACGGCTTTGTCTGTTGCTGCTCTGTGGGTCGGATGACTCAGACGACCGGCTGCACGTGCAGCAGAGGCGAATGCTTAGGATCAATTTTGTTTTGACTCCGCAGTGTGATTTATGGGCACAAAGTGTGCAGAAATTAGGAAGAAAGGAATCCCTGTGAGATATGAGTGAGTGCACATTTCCCAGATGACAATTAAGACTTTTGATTATCACGATCTTTAAGTCAGGATTTCTGGCGTGCACACATGAAAATTGAGTGAAAGATGGCATTTCCACTGTGCTTCCCTTTGATGCATCTGTAACCTGTTAGCTACCACAGTAGGTGAAAACCCCTTTTCCACCAGCTTCAGTCACAGGGTATAAGAGAACAAAAAGAGAACAACAAACACACATGTGCAGTCACACCCTTCATCTGATAGCAGTCAATCTGCTTTGGGCTTAACACTTGACAATGTACAGCTCACGTCAGGATGAGGCTTATTTGCTGGGGGGCTCTACAGGAACAAAGAGGATCTTAGTGGTAAGACCTTGGTGCAGCTGCAGGTGATGTGGCAGCAATTTTGTGCTGTGGTCAGTCATTTGGCACTTTGCTCTGTCATGAAAGGTTTAGGGTGGAGTTCCACTCCTCTGCTCTTCTGTCTCGACATTTTTTGGAGTATGCCTTGAGTGAGCAGTGATTTATTTAGGGTGAGGTGTACTTTTCTCACACCCACGGAGCAGAACAGTGGTGGGCGATGGGAGGGAGCAGATTAGTGTAAGGAAGATAAAAAGGGAAAAAAGCACTCTGGTGTATAATTGAGGTCTTGGATGAAGCCACGGATGAGAGAAATACAGAGCAGAAGATGGGAAGAAAGCGTGGAGTTGGATGTCTTGGAAGGGCGGGGATGGAGAGGGGGGCGAGGAGGGTGGAAAGCATAAACAAAACGTTAGGAGCAGAGGTGGATAAATGATAACGAGAACTGACTGAAGCCCCAGAAGACGACATCACTGCCTCACATTCAGCATCCATCTGAGCCTGATCTCACACACCACAGCCCCCTTCAGTGGGACATTGGAGTGTTTTCTGTCCTTCCTAATAATGGGCTATTTCTCATGTCTCTGCTTGTTTTGAGCTTTTTTCTACATTTATTGTCTTCCTTCTGAGCCAAATTTTATCTTCTGCCTTCACTCCCTTCTTTTCCTCATGTCTTTCAGAAAGGTATTTATTGTATCAGTTAAAATTCTGATGAAAAGAACATCCAAAACACCTGGGGGACCTCATCCGGGTTTAACTAGCTACATAACACACATGTGGCATAAAACCTCAGTTTGTACCACACAGGTGTTACGACACGATTTTATTAAGAAAAAACAAGAGCAAGTAAAACTGATACATATATTTTCAGGATCCTCTATGACTCTGTTTCATTCTTTTAAAAGTTTACCTAGCCACTTCTTTAGGTATACCCGTTTAATGCAAATAACTAATAACTCGTAGATTTCGGCATGTAGACCTGCTGAAGTTCAAATCGAGCATCAGAATGGGCATGAAAGGTGATTTTATTGATGAAAATGAAAAAGAAAAACCATCCAGTTAGCAGCAGTACGCTGTATGAAAATGCCTTGTTGATGCCAGAGGTCAGAGGTCAGAGAAGAATGGCCAGACTGCTTTGAGCTGATAGGAAGGTAACAGTAACTCAAATATCCACTCGTTACAACCAAGCTATGCAGAAGAGCATCTCTGAATGTACAACAGATGGAACCTTGAAGGAGATGGATCACAGTAGCAGAAGACCACACTGGGTGCCACTCCTGTCAGCTAGGAACTGACACCGTGGTGTAGGGGATATTTTCCTGGCACACTTTGCCCCCTTGACATCAGCTGAGTTTAAACACCCCCGGCTTTCCTGAGAACTGTTGTTGACCACGTCCATCCTTTCATGATCACAGTGTACCCATCTTCTGAAGGCTGCTTCCAACAGGTTAGCTCACCATGTCACAAAGCTCAGCTCATCTCTAACTGGTTTCTTGAACATAACAATGAGTTCACTATAGTTAAATCACCTGCATAGTCACTGCATAGCGTGATGCTATCGTGTCAATAAGCTCCAAAATCTTGGAGGAATATTTCCAGCACCTTGTTGAATCTGTGACATAAAGAATCTGAAGGGAAAACGGAGTCCAACCCGTGCAAGCAAGGTGTAACTAATGAAGCGGCTGGTGAGTGTAGGTGTATGAGTAACTGTTCAAGGTCTTCTCCTTGTGCACCGCTGGACTGCTTCCAGTGTGACTGCTATTTTTAGATCACTCCCCGGGAGTCCTATTCTGATCACCTTCATATGCAAATGTGAGTTATCACCACGGACCTCCGACTTTTGCACACATCAACAACTGATCTGAATTTTTTTGAGGGCCACTGCTGCTGGTCCTTAGTCTCTGGCTTTGTCCTTAGTGCAAGAAACTACAGTCTCCAAGCCTTAAGACTCACTGTGCATTCTTTATTTGCATTTAGAGTTTTGTGCATCATGAATTAATCCCCCTTTTGGAAACGCTGGAGGAGATCCATGTGCAATTTCAAAGCGTGATCTCAAAACCCGCAGCCATGCTAGAAGTAATCCAAAGAGAATATCTTTAAGGGAACTGAGATCAAAGTGAATCCCAAATTATTGATCACAGGGCCAAGTGCAATTTATCTTAATGTGTCTATTGGTAAACTGAGCAACAACCTTTGACTCCCATCTTTGGATTAAGAAACAGTGTTGAAAACCCTTCACACCACCATCCAGTATTATTTTTTTTTTAATCTGACAGTAAATGTTAACATTGATAAAAGGCATCTGTGGTCCCTGTCCTAGTTTCAAAACAGCTGCGTGTTTATATGACAGCATGATTGCAATTTTTAATACATTCAGAAAATTGCCCAAACACAACATTTCATCACTCAATTTCATTTCATGATCAACTCTTTCAAATATTTTTTCTTTGCTGTTGTAAACATGCATTCCTGGATTCAAACAACAAAAAGCATTTTTTGCCGTTGCTTCAAAAGTGCTACAGTCTGTTTATAATCAGAGCCTTTCCTGTTTAGAGCAGAGTGATAAGAAATGTGTGTTTAATCAAAAGTAATCAGCTGATGATGATGATGGCATGTGCATACTGAGCTGAGTTAGACCCATACCTTCACGAGCAGCTGATAAAACACTAACCTGCTTTCATTTTAAGGGTCCTCTGCTGAGAAGTTAGCTCATCCCAGCTTTGTCCAGGTACAAAATGATTAAAGTGATATGAAGTACATTTACTTGTGGGAGTGTGGTTCACTCTGAAGTGCATCAGCGTTTCACAATGAAATCAGTCAAACTTTCCTGCCAGCTGGCTGCTGCTGTTTTATTTTATTTATTTTTTGTGAAACTCAATCATGAGGATGTGCAAAAGGCTAGTAGATAAAAAGCTAGATTAGAATCAACAGCTGCACATTATTTTACTTTAATATTATTCTTAATAAAAAGCGTGAGATATCTACAGTTCAAGTACGGATGTCAACGAGTGTAAAAAAATGTGCCTTTTAAATAATTTTTTGAATGAATTCATTCTCCTTTCTTTGCCCTCTTCATTAAAAACATAATTAATGCAGTTTCCAAGTCCACACAGAAGAAAGCAGTTTAATCGTGCCCTTTTATGGCACATCATGCATCTGTTCAATGGCCACTGAAAGTTTAAAAGTTGAACTGGAGGACGGGATATGAAACATGCATTTTATGTTGTTTTGCTTCCATTTGAAGCAAAAAAAACCACAAAAATTCAACTTCAAAATTACTGTATCTGAAAGGTAAGCACATGTACAAAGTTTACATACTTTTTATATACTTATACAAGTGCAATATCATCCTGTGGGATCTACAGCCTGCAGGTGTTTGTAAGTTAGAGCATTATTGGGAGAATTATAAACTGAAGTGACTGAGGGAAGGACATTCAGAGGTCATGTAAGGACAGAGAAATTGCAAATAAAAATCAAGTGATAAGTGACAATCTCTGGCTTTAGAGCTAGTTGTTTGTGTGTTGACTGCTTGGATGCAATAACTATATTTTCCATACAGATTGATCCAGACAGACACAAAGATGATAAAGACAGAAGAGATAAACATACAGCTGAGAGGTGGATGATTTAACCGTGTGTCATTATCTATTCGGTGTGAAGTCTTGGCGTTGCCAAACCGTCTCCCACTATCTCACATAACTGAGTGGAGTTTTCTGCCTCAACTCAAAACAGTGACTCTGGCTTTTTTTTGTTTAAAGGATTGGAAAGCTCTCAAAGCTTATAGCATTGTCTCACAGCACTGCAAAGCCCAGAGACTGGGGGAAATGCCAGACACGCAGAGTTAAAGTCAGTAGAGAATGATTGAATCTAGCCCCATTAAAAGCAGACCTATCAGCAGTCAGCCTCCTGTCTCAGTTCAGTCACCAGCATGGATTCCACATGCACTAGACCCACATGCTGGTAAACACAACTCATAGTCACCAATGGGGTTGCCAATTCTTCCCCAAGCTTAAAAGCATTTCTTAATAGAGCTATAAAAGAGACATGTGGTGTGGCTTAAACCTTTGCTGCAGCTGAAACAGAAGCAACATGGCCGGTGAATGTGAAGGGTCATCTGCTTCACTTCCTGATCCTAAAGCTCCACCAGTCATAGGGCGTTGTGTCTACTGCGAGATTACAGTGCATCATAACTGTCCTCACTTTACACTGATAGAATAAATGATATGAGGTAGCATCACTTTTCCAGATGCTAAATCTTCATTATCTTTCTTACAGCCATTTATTTTATAACGATGCCCAAACGACAAAATGCAGTTTAACAAAGTGTGACTTATGCACAGTAACAATCCAAGAACAATACAGGCCTGGAGAGTGAAGCAAACTTTAACCAAATGCTACCTGGTTTTCATTTCTGATAAATGGAATGGACATTTTTTCTTATGGAATACAATTAGTGCATCTGGTATTAATACAATACGCTGATTCTATTTTCCAAGATGTCAGAGGTCGTAGTTAGTGATGGAGGCTTAATCAGCTTTTTCAGATGTTAGCAAACGCTTGCAGATTCATTATTTCCACAGAGTATAGAGAGAGAGAGAGACACATGTAGCCAAAAGTATGTAAGCGCTGAATATTACACTCACATGTGAGTTTTGAAGTAGTCGCTCAATCAAAAACGAACAAGGGAATCAGTTAGGCTTTCTGCTAAATTCTGGTAAGAGGGCTTGGCTCACAAATCGCGTTCCAGTCTATCCCAGTGGATAGCTGGATGGGGCTGGAGGTCAGTGTGCACACCAGATTCAAAAACTAGCTTCTTCATGGACCTCACTTTGAGTAAATGGGTTTTTACCAAGTGCAGCATTAAGATATCTTTGTTTGCAGTTAAAAGGTCTAACACAAACCACAAGGAAGCGCCTCCAGGAAAAATAAGGCCATAAACGTATATGGACAGGTGTTTCTGTTTGGCTGTATTGCGTAGATGTAAATGGTTTAATGGATTGACACTGGAGGCTTTCTGATACAGAAACAGTGTTTATAGGTGAGAGATTTTACTAAAGGATGTTACAGTGACAGAAGTAATATAACACTAACAATGACGGGATAATATTGTTTCATATAGTTTTCCCTTAATATGAATTTTGCCTGATGTGTTTTATAAAGCACTTTGCAATGTGTTTCTCATTCACTCAGACACACACACACACACACACCAGTGGTGTGTTGGCAGAGCAATTTGGGGTTTAGTGTCTTTTCCAAGGATGCTTTTGCAGGGTCAGGGATTGAACTGGTAAACCTCCAGTTATTGGACAGCCCACTTTAAAACCCGAGCCACAGCTGCTCTATTTGAAAGTTGAAATGCTGGAGAGTCTTACCACAGACATTATAAGAGACAGAGATGACATCCAAATAATCCTGAACAGATATAGGAGAATTCTGTCAAAGCAACAATGGTGGTAAAAAAAAAAAAAAAAACTTCCAGGGCTAAAAGTGTTTTAAGTGTTTGGGGGCAAATTCTAGAATCAGATTTTCAATAGTGATATTTTAAATGCAGGTTTTATGTCTTGGTGACCAAGCATCCTGTCATTTGTTCCACTTATCCAATTCAGAATCACAGGGCACGTGGACTCTATCCCAGCTATCATAGGGTACAGTACATCCTGGACAGGTTGCCAGTGTATTGCAGGACCAACCAAGAGAGACAATCATTCACAACCCCAATCATAACTGCAGTCAATTTAGAAATAGATGTCTTTGGACATGGGAGGATATAGCAAACCCACACAGGTACAGGGAGAACATGCCTGACTTTTTAGTGAAACTTTTCTAAGTTCATGGGCAATTTGCAACACAGAGACAGAGGGAGGTACATCAGGACTGTTTGGCTAAACATAAGAGGAAGTCAAAACGCCTGAGACAGCACTTCATGGTAATATGGAGAAGTCAGCACAGGGTCAGCCTTAAGCCTGGGTTAGAATTACAGTTCCCCACGTATCCAAGTGGTAAACACATGGCGTTCAGATTTCTAACGCACAGGATAGAGAGAAAGAGTGCAGAAAAAGTGACCCTTTACCATTGAGGAGAGAATAAACACTAACACACACACACACACACACACACACACACACACACACACACACACACACACACACACACACACACACACACACACACACACACAAAACAAAACAAAACAAATATGCAACAGATTTAT
>VUQJ01028058.1:7698-18392 GCA_015108635.1 Andinoacara biseriatus | reverse complement strand
CGCGCCACCCACACACACACACAAACACACACACACACACACACACACACACACACACACACACACACACACACACACACACACACACACACACACACACACACAAAGGAATAAAAGAACAACAAAATCCTCCTCCTCCTCTGGTTGGAGCATTAACATGATGACAGTAACCACGCCTGTTTATGAGATCTTTGCTTATTATATCAGTGAAAGCTGACATCAAGGTTTCACAGATGCTTTCTGATTCAAATATTATCACATGTTGTCACAATTCCCTGGGCTTTAGGTCACTTTCAAATTAAATGACTGACTTTTTATGAAAAAAGTATATATTTTTTAATGAGTATATAACATCTTCAAGGATTTTTGACTAACAGTATTAGTCAGAAAGCTAAATTAAATAATTTTATAGATGGTGTATTTTATAGTACTTCTGAATCTTTTAAAAATAGTGATCAAAATTGAAAAAATTACAGAAAAAAATAATAACATAAATGCATATTCTATATTATTATTAATGTATTCACTAATTTAGTGGCCACTGCAAATTCTGGGACAGACAAAGGAATTTTCGACATTTTGGAAGATAAGATGAAGACTTTTATGAACGATTCTTAACTTTATCAACATCCTAATATTGTTGTTATTAAAAACAAGCATTTAGTCAAATGTCCTCTGGACTCACATAGACTTGCTATTTTTTTTCCCTCTCTCAGCAGACTCATTATGTGACTTGCTAGTGTCGAGGAGTATTGTGAAAGGGTGAGTTTGACCCAAAAGCATGTTAAGAATGTTCAAAAAGTTACACTTGTCACACTTGTGGTATTTCTGTGATTTTTTATACATAGTCAAGGGCTACACAAACCTGAGACACAGTGTGCATGTTCTATAGCAGATTGCAAGTCTCACTTCAAAAATTCATTATTCATTCTGGAAAGCTCTTATCTCTGCATCTCTCTGTTAAAAAAAAATGATTGTTTCTCATTTCATGTTTTTGGTAGTCATTTGTCTCCAGTGTCTTGCATTTATTTTACTTCCTTTCATTTCATAGCTTCAGCTGTGCCTCGTTCCCCAGCCATGTCCACTTCTCCTAATGCCTTTCTGTGTATTTATAGCCCATTTCCTTTGTTCTTTTTCAGATCATCTGTTAACCTCCACGCGTGTGCTCCCTGTTCTCTGAAGAGGTTTGGAGTCTGTTGTTTATTTTTCTCTCTGTGGACTTTTGCTTTACTGAATCATGAACTTTGAAGTTTAACCTGCTGATTTCTGAGCACAGCATTTGCATTCCTCTCACTGCACACTTCATGACAGATGACGTGAGGAGAGTGCAGGCACGGTGCAGTGGGTGGAGACTAGTGTCTCCACCCAAGAGTAAAGGCGAAGGTTTACAAGGTGGTTGCTATAGTGAATGGTTTGGAGATGGGGGCACTAAAAACAAGACAACAATAGACATATTGGACAAAGGATGTTGAAGATGGAGCTGTCAGGCAGGAAGAAAAGACCACAGAGAACATTCATGGATGTAGTGAAGGGGGACAGAGAGCTGGTATGATAGAAGCGGATACTAGGGATAGAGTGAGATGGATAGGGTCAGGTAGAATAAGATGAAAAAGAAGATTATCATTTTAGTTACAGTACATATCATTTCCCTCTTATATAATATGACCTACCCCAGCTAACGTCCATAGCCTTTTGTTAAAAAATTATACAGTGTCTGCATGAAAAGACTTTACCACCCCTTTTTAGCCCTCATTACAATTTTGTGGAGCCAAGAAAATATACACCTATTTCTCCAAAACAGCCCTTCCCTTGGCATGCTCTGCACTGAGACTGCAGGTCGCAGCAAAACCGTGCGCGCTGAGCTCTCCATTGCACCGGTGTTGTGAGTTACAGGAGATTTGTTTACGTCTGCCTGTGAAATATGCATGATATAAGCAGTCGCACTGAAGGTTGGGAACTGATTTTTAAGAAATGCCAGACCCCACTTTAATGAAAACAAAAGATTTCTTGGAAAGCATTGTTACAATGCACTGCTCTGTTATTTCAGTCTGATGCATTCTTGCTTCTCATCCATGATTTGTTAAGTTTTCTTTCTTTTTAGATCTACATTACTGTGCTGAAGGGGAAAATAAATATAGTTAATCATGCAATGTGTTCTTACGTGCAAAACTCGCACTTTTCAGTAACAGATTTGTCTACAAAGACTGGAGCTGTGAATAGCAACTGCCAGATTAACCTTTTCCAGCAAGAATTCATTGTACTTGATCTTTGCCATTTCAGAGCAGGGGTTCACAAGTCTAAAGTCTTTGTGTTTCAAACCGTAAACTTTGAGGAAACCAGACAAAAGAAGGCCTAAAAACTATCTACAGCAGATGAACAGTATCTGTATCTGTAGATGCCCTAAAGAAATAGGGGGGAAAAAAAACACCAAGACCTGCCACAAAACCGAGAGATTCACCTATCCCTCCAGCTGATTCATCTGTTGATCTGTCCATCTATCCACTGAATCCTAATCACAATGGAAGGGTGGCTGTGAAGAAGCTATTCTTAAGGAAGGAAACAGGGAGAAATGGCTGAAGTCCACCAAATTACACAAGAACTAAACTGAAAATCAGTGAAAACAGGTCTCATGGAGTGATAAATTACAATTTGGCTCAAATCATCATCAGTAAGCATGGAGGAGTCCGCAGAGAGGGTCAACAGTGAGTGTCTACAGCCATCTGTAAAACACGGTGGAGGCTCTGTCATGGTTTGGAGCTTAATTTCAGTTAGTGGTGTTGGAGCTTTTCGAAAAACTGATGGAATTATGAACGCAGAAAGGTACCATCAGATTTTGAGGAATACCATCTGGAAAGCATCTTATTGGCTTCATTTTTCAGCATGAAAGTGATCCCAAATACACTGCTGATGCAGTAAAAGCATACTTGGATAGAAAAACACACAGTGGAACACCATCAGTAATGGTCCCCAGAGACCGGACCTCAACATTATTGAAGCAGTGTGGGACTGTCTTGAGCAGAACAAAAGGCAGAAACATCTAAAGAAGAGCTTTTAAAGGTCCTCCGAGAAGAATGGAGAATAATGAAGGTGTAAATATAAATGAAGACAATTATACCAAATATTGGTTTTTAAGCTTGTTGGAATTGTACAAGCTCTATTTTTGCCTCACTGTATTTCCATGCATGTTTGCACATATATGCTGCACCTATTTCCCATTTTCCTAGAATAGAATAAAATAAAGAAATAAAGAGTAATAAAGGTCTTTGCACAGTAATATAGATGAATTCCATCTCAATTTGCTTTGTTTACCATCTTAAATGTGTCATTGCCTCACTAGTCCCAGCACTTTACATCCTGCAATGCCTGAAAAGTAAAGAAGGCAATGTTTGTCCCACAATAAAAAAGGTGGATAAGCAAACGTGTTGTAAATTTATCTCAAAGAATTTTATGGTGCAATTTGGTTGGCATGTTATGGCATAATTATAGCTTTCAATACATGTGGTTTAATACCTCTTAAGCAAATCAATTGGAATGTTCTGTCTGTGTAACTCACCAAGTGACAAGTATGCACATGAAGAACTAAACAAAGAAACACACACACACCCTGACAGGCATCTCCTGACTGTTTCATCCCACAAATCTATTCACTGCAAACACTTTTTTTTAAGTAAAGAAATATTTTCCTCAGGATCTAAACACTGTCAGTTTACTGCCACTCTATTTACACAACTTTGTTGATTTGTGCTCGCAGTTGGAGATCTCAGACCAAGGCAACATTATCAGATTGATTCATTTTTCTCAAGAGGTCACGCTGAGCCTGAAAACTCTTGGGTTGCTGCTGTGGGGGGAGATTTTCATTTAACTGCAGACTCCCACTAAAACTAAGAATTAGAGCTGGACAGGAATCAGAAAAGCTCTATTATAAGACACAGAGAGGTTTAGTGAGCCAAGGTTAACCGTCTCCTCTTCTCCTTTCTTTCTTCTGACTCACGTTTCTCTCCTCACCTCCTCTGTGGCCAGCTGTGGCCAGTTTCTTGTTGGGAGAAGGGCCTGTTGTTTTTGTTTTGTTGACTCTAGAGACAGTATACAGGGAGGGAGGAATTAAAGAGAAATAAAGGGCAGGACAGCACGAGGCAGATTAGTAATTGAAGCAAGTGGGGAAAAGAACAGCAAACCCAAGATGCGTGAGAAGAGAGCAGTGAGCAGGCAACAATGAGTCATCAGTCGTCCCGGGGCAACAACGCTGCTGTTATCTCTAGTTCTCCATAGACTAGACCCCATTTACTGAATTATTTTTATCACTTGGCATGGAGCACAGTGACCTTATCTCAGTGACATATTTCCCACATTTCCACTAATTTAATTATCCAGTTTAAAAAGAGATTTTTTTTTTTAGTTGACCGTGCCACAGTCAAGAGCCAGGATCCCCATACCCACATTTTGACCCTTACCCTAATCGTTGCATTACTAATGACTGGTCTGTCTCTCATTGTCACAAGTTGCTGAATTTCATTGACATTGTGCGATCTGTTGTCACTACATCACTGCTACTCTCCTCCTGTGGCACTTTAAATGTTTCAGGAATGGGCAATTCATTTTCCCACACAAGAAACTGGGACTGGGCCGCTCCAGTAAGCTGAACTCAACTGTGCTCAGTATCAGTTTTATTGCTTTATAAGGTTTATAAAGTGTGGCCCTCCACAACAGTCCCGGTTTTTCATTTGGCTCCTTGGAAAATTAATAGCCTACCGTGGTGTCAGATAAAATAAAACAGGCATACATAAAGTGGTAATAAAGTTTACATTTTAGGTTTTCTTGATTTGAAGCCTGTTGCCTGTCATGTTGTAATGTTTTGTCCCTGAAGAAATAAGTAAATGACCAAAACTGAAAAACAAAAACTCCTTGAAGGCCGTGGACTTCACAAAGCAATGGGTGACATCAGAGCGACTATCCATCTTTTATCGATCTGTACTTTTTACTATATTTCTTTAGCACACATCCTTTGACCAATCTTCAAGAGGTGTAATGATAGATGAAAATAATATACATAAAGCCATTCTTCAGTTTATCAATTTATATAATTTTGATCTCATGCACACTCGTGCAAGACTTTGCACTCACGTTTAAAAAGTGACTCAGCTTTGTGTGTTTTCAGAAAACCCCCTTTTGATTACCAAAGGTGTGTGTTACACATTATGAAGATTGTTGGTGAGCATCTTGGCAATGGTAGGCAGAGAGCACACAAATCAAACTTGCATGGGAAACGGATTCTTTCGTTGCTTACACGAGGCAAGAGAAAACCCCGCCTGGGCCCAAAGGAACAGCTGGGGGAAATACTGAGTCACCGACAGCACACTCTCCCGCAGTAGTCCTGACCCTTTGGGTGGGACGGTTTTTAAGAGTGGTGTCTAGACAGAGTTTTGTACAAAGGAGGTTATAGGTCGAACAAGAGACAGCTGTCCATTAAACCTGAGAGAATAATTGCATTTCCTCTGCCTCTGAGGGCAAGACAGGCAGGAAGACCCTCTGGATGTCCTGGTTCACCAAAACATTACAGTGAGCCAAATATCAAGAGATGAATCTGTGGATGAACAATGTGAGGCTTTATTGAGAATTTTCAGTGAATATGCTCACAGAGGCTGTGAGGGGAACTCTTTAAAATACAAAGGAATTTCTCAGGAAGTCTCTTCAACCACCTACAACAGGGAAATAAGCTTATTGCCATATATGGCATCAGTATTAATAATCTGAAGACATCAGAGTTACATGAGACAATTTTCTGATTTAAGTACTTTTTCTTTGTTTTTAATGCATTTACATATATTATTAATTACATATAGTATTTGAGAAATTTAGGTTAGGTCACGCCACAGTGGTTAGACAGCTGCCTCACAGCAAGAAGGTCCTGGGGTTGAAGCCACCTTGGTCGGGACCTTTTTGTGTTGAGTTTACATGCTCTCCCCGTGTGTGTGTGGGTTTTCTCCAGGTCTTTTCCTCCCTTAGTGGGGTTAGGTTAATTGGTGATTCTAAATTGCCCACAGGTGTGAATGGTTGTCTGTCTCTCTGTGCTAGCACTGTGACAGGCTGGTGACCTGTCCCAGCTGCGTCTTCAGGATTGACAAGTCTTTCTGTAACATACATGTAAACTGCAGATCCTTTTCAGTTATGATGAAGTCATTTTTCATTTTGTTCTTCCCACTGTTACCAGGAAGTACACACAAGCACTTCCTCTGTGATAATTGCACCATTTAATCATATATAAATTTTTTGACATGATGATATAGTGCAATATGTGTGTTTTATTATTATTCTATTCTGAGCAAAAACAAAATATTCAAAACATTCTGTAAGAGCTAAAATATGATGCCTGGAAAGAAAAATTTGCAAAAAAAAAAAAAAAAGCACGAGCTGATGACTGGATAAATGAGTTTACACACATTTGCTTGTAGTATTAGTGCAGCACACTCTCAGTCCTTCTTGTCTGTTTCTAAGTCTTTCTGCTGTTACCATTAGAGACGGGTGGCCATTCCTGTTAATGGAGGAACTCCAGTGCAAACATTTATTCAGTCTTTTCATTAATTGTTGTTTCCTCTGACCGGCTGATGGATAGAAGGTCTGCACAAACACCCAAACTCAGCATGAGAAATTTTTAAATATGTAGCAGCTGGAAAGATGAGGTTTTTGGTTACATTTGCCTGCTGCATGAACTCTTCATTGGTTTCTGTTTGTTAGTGATCTGAATGGATGATCTGTTACTGTGGAAGTGATGACAATAAGATGATTGATTTCAGCATTCAAAGTAAGTGAAATATATTAATGGAGATTTTCCTATAACTTCAGATAAAATTGTATGTATAGGTGTGTTATTTATTAGATACTCTCAGGCTTTTGAAAGTTTGCCTTATTTCCTTTCAACAAACTGGTTCAGGACCAGCTGTAATCAGCACAGAGAGCTGATTTGAGGGGAGATGTGGCTTAACCTCAAAACTCATCATTAAACCATCAATCACCAACAGCCTGCTGTGACAAATAAAGAGAGAGAGAGAGCAGAATTACAGGAGAAAAATGAGTTCCCAAAGAAGTTTCCATCACTGAGATGCTGCTTCTAGAGTGTTGACTTAGACAGAGTTTGGGGAATTCTGAGTTTCTGCATTAAATGTTCAGCACTTTTTTGGCACAGAGTGGACAAACGATTAGAAGTAAAGGCGTACAGAAGCGGATTCACTGTACTATTCACAAATATTAGAGGCAAAAGCATTCCAGTTGTCCTCACAAAATTTCATCAGGTGCTCGTTCTTTAGGGAAATAGCTGCTATCTCCACCACATTCATGGCACGATATGGCACCCACAGGACAAAAACAGTCACGATGATGCTGGTAATCAGTCTGGTGGTCTGTGTATTGTTGGAAAAGGCTGCCAGAGTCACCTTTCTGTAGAGAGTGATGTATGAAAATGCAATAACAGAAAATGTCACAAATCCTACCAGGAATCCTGTCAATACCACAGCCACCCTCTGAACATTGGAGGAGTAGTGAGGTTTGCAAAATGTCCAGTGTTGATCTTCTTCCAGCTGTCGAACCACTAAAGCAGGGATGGACAGGATCATTGCTTTTACCTGATGCAAACTCCTCTGCAGGTGCACCACCTGAAGGTAACGCTGGACACTTAACGCAGTCACAGTTAGCAGGCTGCCATAAACACTGCAGTACCCGAGGTACGCTATGACTTTGCAGACCACCAAGCCGAAGGTCCAGCTGTAGAGAAAAGCATAAATCCACAGCGGGAGGGTAACCAAGCAGAGCAGATCTGACACAGCGAGACTCAGCATCAAACTCTGGCTCAGACCGGACATGTTCTCCGAGTTTGGCTTGAGAATGATCACAGCAATGTTTCCAGGGAATCCCAGCAGGAAGCAGATGGACAGCACCACTGCAGGAACCAGACGACTGGCAACCAAGGAGGGATGATGTGGGTATCCAGGACAGGAGGAGATGTTAGGGGTAACCACGGTAGAGCTGAGTTGTGCCATGCTGCAAGCTTGCTGGCTATGCCGTGCTCTGAGCAAGTGACGCTGATAAATGTGCAGACAGGTGAACAAGTTTTCTGTTGATGCAGACAAAGAGGAACTATTTAGCAAGCTTGATGCCAATGTTACCCTCCAAGTAGGTGATACTGATCAATATGCAGACAGGTGAACAAGTTGTTCTCCTTTGCTGCAGACAAAGAGGAACTAATAGAAACTGTGATGGTCATGCAAATGAAGACTAATCCTTAAATTTCACATTGTCACAACCCCTTTATGACACCATGGAACCATAAATAAAACACTTATAAAGGTTATTTATGTCAGAGAATTGGGGATTTTCCACTTTTTTTTTTTTTTTGCACTTTAAGGTCGTTTTGACATAATGGCACTCTAGAAAAAGAGGCAGCTAATATAAGACTAATGGAGTGACATCTTCATCTGATAACAATAGAAGATTAAAATCTCTCAGCAAAAACTAAATTAACTTTGTAAAAACGTAATTAATGGGAGGGGAGGAGCTTCTGAGTCTAATGAACTCCCATTGCGTGCAGCAGGGAGAGTCGCTGTCGACAGGGCTTAAAATACAGGCTCTGGACTCACGCCTACACACACTTGACATAGATTTAAACTAACATGTTTGACCACAAAAGCACCAGATAAACACACACGCCCACTCAGCAGATTTCTCTGTGATTTAAAATTTAATGTTAAAAATGTGTAAAAACAAAAAAACAAAAAAACAAAAAATTGCTGAATCCACCTAAATCTGTGTCCACGCGTCTGACTTCAAACGTGATGTCGTCACCATTTCAAAAACTTCATTCATGCCGATGGGCTGCCCCCATCCATGTCTGGTAGGCTTTTTTTTTATACACCACAGAGGGATGTGGACCCTGCACGCAGTCTCTCCTTTTTTTTCTTCTCCTTTTTCTTTTTTTTTCCTTTGAGATCATCAAATGATGGAACCAGTCTGCTGGAAGTCGTTTGGGTTGAGAGAAGTTGTTTTTTTTTTAATCGACAGTAAGAACAACGTTACAAGACAGCTTTGAACGCCTTTGTTACTTTTATTTGCAGGTAGGAACGTTTTAAATTTTGCATTCCTTGCATGCTTTTGGTTACAAAATGTCACTTTAGTTTTATTTATGTTAACATTTTCTCCTAAGAATACTTGCACAGTATGTTGTATAGTCTGTTAACGGATTTTTTTTCATAGCTTTCACACTTAATTTTTAAGCTGCGGGACTTTGTAATAACGTCAGGTTTATGTGCTGTATCACAATCCGGTTATTTAGATTAAATACAAGATTTGTCTGCTTTTCAAGAACATTTAAAGTATGTTGCTGAATGGAATCATGATTATATTTCTTACACTTTGAAAGACAGCGTAATTTCGGAAATAACTGAGATGCCATTTTAATTTGGAGTCAAATTTTGAGCACGCTTATATTTATCTGCTCAGCTGTGTCCAATTCAGACATAAAGTTTGTGCGCCATCTGCTGGTCGTTTCACTCAGCCTCACTGTAAAAAGTAGACCGCGGTATTTCTCTCCAATAATAATATATCAAATAATAATATCAGTCATGTTTACTGTATTTTCAGAGCGATGGCCCTGAGTTTTAAGTGTGTGCTGCTCTGTGCAGCTGCATTCACAGTGGCTGGTGTTTTTGGCATCAATGAGAGCAGTGAGGTGTACAGGTGGACCAGGCAGAGCCTCCCTGAGCTGCTGGACAGGCACACAGCACTTTTAAGCAAACCATCATTCAGGGGACAGGAGGAAGAAGAAGAAAGAGAAAGAGGAAAGATGCTTTGTGGAATTGAGTGCCAAAGCAGCCTGCCTCCGATTGACCTGACTGAGCAAGAGAGGATTCTGGGATATGAGACTTTGTATGAAAATGGCACTCGCACACATACGGACATTAGTTTGCAGGGGATCAACAAGACATCCACAGGAAGAACACCAGCACACTTGGCAAGTCTTCCCCGCAGGAAACGACAAGTTTATGGAGCAGATGGTCGTTTTGTTATCTCAGACTCCCACTTCATCACCAACTACCCATTTTCTACTGCAGTCCGCCTCTCTACAGGCTGCACTGGAGTCCTAATATCTCCAAAACATGTGTTAACAGCAGCACACTGTATCCACGATGGCAGGGATTACCTGGAGAGATCCAGGAGACTTAGAGTAGGGGTGTTACAGCTGAAATCAAAAAGAAGAAAGGGGGGCAGGAGAAGAGGAGGGAGGCGAAGGGGAGGAAGAATAGGGGGGGATGAGAAAGGTGAGGAGCAAGGAGAGGAGCACCTACTGGATGAAACTGAGGAGAAAAATAGTTTAGATGTGGAGAGAGGGAGAAAGGGAGATGAAGGGAGAAGACGCAGAGGAAGAAAAAGGGCTGAGGAGGGAACAGTTGATGGTGGAAACAAAAAGTCTGAGAGAAGAGGGAGACGAAAAGGTCTCAATCGTATACGACGCAATGCTGGGCCCACACAGGAACCTGTCTTTCGCTGGACTCGAGTTAAACAAACCAAAATCCCTCAAGGATGGATCCACACCGAGAACTCTGCTAATTCTGTTTCCCCCGACTATGACTACGCCCTTTTGGAGCTGAAACGACCTGTAAATCAAAAGTACATGGAGCTCGGGGTGGCGCCCTCTGCAATACCTCTGA
>VUQJ01028054.1:0-10018 GCA_015108635.1 Andinoacara biseriatus | reverse complement strand
AAAAATTAAAGAAAAAATTTTTTTTTCTTTTTGTGTGTGTGTGTGTGTGTGTGTGTGTGTGTGTGTGTGTGTGTGTGTGTGTGTGTGTGTGTGTGTGTGTGTGTGTGCGCACACGCACATGTGTCTTACTGAACCTTCTAAAGCCCTGCAGCAAACAGCATCTGGCTGATATTTTTCAGTGCAGATAAACTGACCCTTGAAGGTCTGATTTACTCATTGTTAACCTGAGATCTGCACACCAGCAAGCTGGTGTACGATAGGCACCTCTAGAGTCAATAAGTGTAGCCAAGACAGGACTTCTTCATACAGAGCGATCATTGAAAATCTGTTGTTCTTACCAACTGAAAAGCTTTTTTTTGTCTAGTTGAAAGTGTGCCTCGAGTTTATCCAGTGGCAATATTTTACACACAGAGCAGATTTCAGCTGATAGATGAGCAGAGATTAGAAAACAGCTGTAAATGAACTAATCCCAGTAAGGGATGATGCAGTTGCCAGCACGTTTCAAAAGGCACCACTTTTACTTTGAAGGCAAACAGTCTCCATCATTATCTTGTGTTGTGGCTTTTCACAGTTTCACTACCACTCTGAGAGTAACCGGGGAGTGTTTGCAGACACTTCAGCATGTTCCATCCAAATTACAGACAACCACGACAATTTGCTAGCAACCAAAGGCAATACACATTTTTCCCCTCACAACCAGTGGTTGCCAGATGTTTACTACTAGCCTCTAAGACTGTGTGTCTGAGGTTCTAATTGTTTGACCCTAAACTGTTACACATCCTAAAATGGTGGATAAGTCAATGTCAAGTACTTAGCAGCCACATGACAGTACCCCTATATAACAAATTAGGCATACAGGCAGCGTTAGGTTTAACAATATTAAACTTTTATTTGTGTATATGCAAATATGTTTTGCTGTTCTTTTTCTTATTTTCTGCACTACTATAGAGTGTTGAATGCTCATGTTAAACATTAAAGTTTCAGATGAGGTTAACATATGCTATGTTGCCAAAAGTATTCACACCGATTCAAATCATTGAATTCAGGTGTTCCAATCACTTCCATGGCCACAGGTGTATAAACCAAGCACCTAGGCATGCAAACCGCTTCTACATTTGTGAACGAATGGGTTGCTCTCAGGAGCTCAGTGAATTCCAGCATGGTGCTGTGATAGGATTCCACATGGGCAACAAATCCAGTCGTGAAATTTCTTCACCATTAAATATTCCACTGTCAACTGTCAAGCGGTATTACAACAAAACAGAAGTGACTGGCAACGACATCAACTCAGGTATAACGTGGTAGGCCACGTAAAATGGCAGAGTGGGAATGGTGGATGTTGAGGCACATAGTGTGTGCAGAGGTCTGCAACTTTCTGCAGAGTGAATAGCTAAAGACCTCCAAACTTCATGTGCCCTTCAGATTGGCTCAAGAACAGTGTGTAGAGAGCTTCATGGAATGGGTTTCCATAGCAGCTTCCTGTTCCAACATGACTGCATAAAGGTGACACCATCCATAAAAACTTCACTAATGTGCTTCTGGAAGAATAGTCAAAATTTTCCATAAATACACTCCTAAACTTTGTGGAAAGCATTCCCAGAAGAGTTGAAGTTGTTTTAGCTGCAAAGGTTGGGCCAACATCATAATAATCCCTATGGATTAAGAATGAGATTTCACTCAAGTTCATATGCGTGTGAAGGCAGAAGAGCGAATACTTTTGACAACAGAGTGCATCTGCAAGTAATTCTTATGAGCCAGAAGTTCAGGTTTCAGACTGCTCTAAGACAGTTTTTTCTACTCTTGGATCTGCATGATGTCAGTGAGAGCAGATATTCATATTATGGTCATTTCAGGCTTACAGCTCTGGCTGTGAGCGCAGAAACTCCACCCACCTGCTGTTCAAACCAGTTTAAAAGGGGCAGCCAATCAACATAAAGGGAGAAAGAAGTGTGTTAAAAGTATTGTTTTAGGGTGAACTGAGTTACAGTACAAAGGATCAGTATTACTAAGGATGATTTTCAACTGTAAATTATGCAAAGCTATTTTAATAGCATCCGGTACTGGAAGTCAGCACACAAAAAGACTCTTTTAAACAGAGTGCAAAACATATTTGAAGCACCTATGTAACTGAAAATATTCCTGAATTATCTGAAGGTTGCTGATGGTATTTTCCTGTATGTCTCTGTGAAAACACAAACAATACACTCAAGTCCCTTTGATGCTTTGCTAGGGCCTTTAACTCATTTATCCTATCTTCATCAGTGTCTTTTGTCTCAACCCATACCTGTTTTGGTATACCTATTTGTGTTCTTAACATGTATCAGAATGCTTTCAGAAGAAAACATTATAATTCAAGCAAATACCTCAGCCTTTAGTTCTGCTTGTTCTGGGTTTATTGAGTTTGGGTCCTGAATGTCACAGGAACAAAACAAGGCTTAAATTACTCTGGCCACTTTCTTTGGTGTCATGGTAACTGTGATAGAGAAAGTTCAGCACAGCTTTATGTGTGCAAGAAAGAAAAAAAACAGACGAGGAAGTTACAATACTAAAATGAAACCAAAGTTGAAACAGTGCCACTCCCTCCACCTATAGACGTAGGAACTGGGGGGCACATGCATTCATCCTACCCAAAATTTACACAGTATTTATGGCTCTGTCAGGCTTACCATATGTGTCCCCCCAATTTTAAACGCACTCCTACGCCCTTGCCTCCACCCAGTGTTTTCATGCTTTTAAAAAAACATAATGACAATCCTAAAAGAGGATTTATCCCAATCGCTGTAATTCTCCTACACAACTTGCTGGCTACAATAAAAAACAAGTGCTTCTGAGAATAGCAATGCAACAGTTTAACTCATTACACACATGATTCAGTCTCATAAAAACCCTAACAAGAAATCTACAATAATCCTCTTACAAATGGCTACTGCACATGCCAGGGGAACAATAAGCTGTTCTCTGCTCAATTGAGCTGCATACTAATAGGGTGATTATGAGACCTAATTATCAGATGGCACTTGTCAAGAAGAAGGCATGTAGTTTGCCTGAGGATGAAATGCAAAACAGACACAAACTGTTGTGTCTACTTAAAGGCATTAGGGAGTGTGTTTCTTTTATAGCTGGTTAGAAGTCAACAGGCCACTTTTGCAGAAGTCAAATCAAACACCATCAGACACAAAATCTAAGTAAAAATGTAATACACACACACACACACACACACACACACACAGGCCATGACCCTCACAGTCAGTCAACCTTATGCGCTGGATAATATTGACACAAGGCATGAATACATCAATCACATGTTGAGCAGGATATGAAATATGCATATTCCCTCAGGCCAGTGGTAGCAGGGATGGTTAGGAGGAGCTGTAAAGAATGGTGAACACTAACCATCCTGACAGCAAAGATTGAGACAGTGAATGAGCATGTGAGTGTGAGGGAGCTCAAGGTGTGCGTCAACACACAGTAACGTTGCTTTGCACTGTCTACCCTCTCCGTCTGTTTCTAATATAGTTATTGCGCTTATTCAGTTCCTACAGAAACGTGTAGTTGTTCTGGTGCCCTTGTGTCTTCCAGTGAGTGACAGGGCGTTTTTTTGAAGACGCATGAGCATCAGAGGGGAAGATTTACCACATTTCCAATCTCTTGCAGAATTAATAATTCAACATTTAATATAAAAACAGACGGGCTGTCCGGGAGGGAACAATAGCTGTGAATTATTGATCTCTCTCCTCTTGTCTCTGGATTATAAGATATAGTGTAAATAAGAGGATAAATTATATCTGGACCAATACTTTTTTGCCCTCTAAAATGACCTCAAATGTATTAAACTGAAATTACGAGTTACTGCTGCCATCTTTAGAACGTAGTGAAAATGTGTAAGTGAATCGAAATTTATTGAATAAACAAATGAAAGAGTTTGAGCCAAGCTCTCGTGTTTTTCTCTGCCTCCAGTTCTTTTTATTTTCACACATCCTTTATTGGAATTGTAACGTTTGGGAGAGGAGGCTCCCTGAGGCTTTAGCTTCCTTTCCTCCAATTACCACCAATGTCACCTCTCTTTCTTTTTTTCATGCTCCCTCACTCCTTTTTATCTGTCATTCAATCATGGCTATCAGTTCTTTCTGTATGTCACTCTGCCCATTGGAACACCTAAAATAAAATATATCAGGACCATAGGAAATACATATATGCCACCTTTGTAACCTATACACAAAAATGCAATCATGCACAGTTGTGCTGAGACCCACGGGGTCAGTTTCTATTTACAGTGATGTGAAATAGAAAGTTTTCACAGGACTCTTTGCATCCCTGGTAAAAACTAAGTACACTCCCAGACTCTGGAGCTTGTAGAACCACATTTAGCAGCAATAACCTGAAATAATAATGTTCTGCATGAATTTATCAGTTTCTCACAAGATTGTGGAGGAATTTTTACACACTCTTCTTTACAACATTGCTTCAGTTCATTTAAGCTTCATTTGAGTTCTTAAGGTCCCACCACAGCATTGTAATCAGGTTGAGGTCTGGATTTTGACTGCAACACTAAAACAAATACTTTGATATACAGAGAAATTCATGATCGACTTAATAACTCCACGGTGCCCAGGTCCTGTGGCTGCAAACCAACCCAAATCATCACCTTTCCACCACCGTGCTTGACTGTTGGTATAAGGTGTTTGTGTTGATATGCTGTGTTTGGTTTTCTCCAAACATCTCCATATGGCTTTCCAGAGGTTTGGTGGTTTGTCCGAATGCAATGTTGCAAACCTAAGCTGTATTTCCATGTTGTTTATAGAGAGAAGAGGCTCCCCCTGGCAACCCTTTCAAACAAGTCATACTTCAGTCAATTCAGTCTTTTTTTTTTTATTATACAGTCATGAACTTTAACATTCCAACTGAGGCCTGTAGAGTCTGAGATATAGCTCTTGGGTTTTCTGACATTTCTAAGCATTGCACAATCTGATTTGGGGGCAAAATTGCTGGACATCCGCACCTGGAAAGATTATGGCACTGTGTTAACACATATGAATGCTTCCGACCAGCAAACTGACAAAACTTCAGCTTTTATCGATGCGCTTACACTTACTGATGATAATTTAATCCAGTGCATTTTATTGTCAGCATCTGGCTGCTACTTAAATCCAATGGATGTAATAAGAGTGTTTTTAGTTTTTCCCAGGACTAACTATGCATTGAATGCTGTGAAAACATTTTTCATGTGAGTGTAAGGTACTAAAAAAAAATTTCTGTTGTGATCTAGTTTTCAAATTGGCGTCTCTGTTGCCAGGTTTAGGGCTTGTAATTGTACTGACAATCATTGGAGTAATGTAGGACTGAGAAAATAGAGACTGACATGAAGATCATATGATCTTCATCATCATCATGTATTTGTGCTATGAGCCAATCTGTGCCAGGTTCCCTTATCTCTCCAGAGAAACGATGCAATATACTAGTCTAGTAAAGGACACGATGTCCTCTGCAAGGCCCACATACAGTACAAACCCACCCACACCTACCATTAACCCAGTTGCAATACCATTAAAATGCTCATCAAAACCTCTATAATTTACAGAAACACAATTTAGAAAAGCAAAATTAAAAATTTGACATTTGACACAGTTTGTTACATTATGTTTTTTGTACAGTTAAAAAAAACGAAATGCCATGTTAAATTTAGGTAAGAACACAATGGTTTGGAAGTCACATAAACCCTGTGCAAATGTTAAAAGAGATTTTTCTTTTTATTTAAAAAAAATAAACATCCTCTCATTCTGAACTTGTTGCCTGCAAAAGATTTTCAAGTTTCAAAAGATTTCAGGTTTTCCCATATGTTGCAATGCAAGCCGTTCCTTGAAAAAGAGAGCTGTATATATATATATATCATTATCATCAGTGGGGCTGGCATATATGTGCAAGTATATTCATAAAATGATTAAATAAATATATAAATCTGATTAGTGTGGACACTGTGTAATGATTTCATTGGCTGCATTCTAATTAAGGACTAAAAAAGAGAAATACAGCAGCATATGGCCCTGCTGTCATCACCTATAGCTCACAATCACACCCACATGCTTGTAGCATGCAGCTCCTTATACGTGTGTGTGTTTGTGTGTGTGTGTGTGTGTGTGTGTGTGTGTGTGTGTGTGTGTGTGTGTGTGTGTGTGTGTGTGTGTGTGTGTGGGTGTGTGCGTGCATCTCTGCATGCAAATGTGCACAAGTGTGAAACCCTCTGGAAACAGTTGTGAGTGTAGCAGAAAGCAGAGAGTGCATAAGAAGATAAAAACATCAAGACACGCAGCAAACAGAAGGTCGCATGTCTCTATTCTTCTGTCTTTCCATCCATCAGCAGCAGCCAGCTTTGTATTCTTGTTACATTTCTATCACTCAGACTGCTGAGCTTTAATCTTTGAATACAGGACAGATGCTATTTGCGTGTGCAAATATGCAAATTCTGTGCCCCCACCCCCACCCCAAATTCTGCCAAGCAAAGCAATTGTTTAAAACATGATTCTTTTTATTTCATCAAAAACATTTGTGTCAATTGGGGCTAGATAAATGATACGCAGTCAGCTATTACTGATTTGTTATGCTCAGCAAAGCCTGGTTCATCTGTTGGCTGGAAGCCAGAGCTGTCAATTAGGCATTTCATCACTGGTTTAAAAAATAACTTGCCTTATAACAAAGGTTAGATTACAGTTTGGAAGCCCCTGCTAATGCCTTATAAATATAGTGAACCCCTGAGACATCAAGAGACATTTTCTAATCTGCAGAGACAGATCTCATTACAATGGCATGCCTCCCATGCTTGAGATTGCTGAGATCACTGCTGGAGCTTCATGTATGTGATGCCCATTTGATCATATGGCAAGAAGCCAGATAATATGATGGATCCTTTATGTTTATTTAACCTTTACATGATCGCTTTTTCATTGGGGAAAAGATGCTGCATCTCATTTATGTGTTTAGTGTTCATCTCAGGTTTGGTGTTTCTTTTGCTGATATCTGAAAATATCACATTCATCCTCATTTGAGTGGCAGCATGTTCATGAGGCTAGATGTAAACACGTATGTATGTACAAGGACGGAGAGGACCAGTAATGTTAAGTTCTTGGATAAAGCCATTACAGGCATCAGAAGCCCCATAACTGCATTTAAGAGGTGAGAGGGTTTCCAGGATGATCTCGGCTCCTCCACTGCTAACCTCTCCTTCACCCCTGTCCCTGATCCACCCCCCTTCCCTCCTCAAAAGATACATTTTTTCTATTGCAACCTTGTCCCTGCAACCTCTGCCTTTCTTTGCCAGTTTTTCTCTGGACCTCACCAGCACACAGCATTTGAAAAAATCTCCCAGACTCCCCTCAAATACCCCAGATCTAAAAATACAGCCTCAGCTGGAGCTACTGCTTCTGAACTCCTCACCCTTTTCGAACATTGCAGCATTTGCTTCTCCAAATCAACCCATACCTTTTCCTCTTACCCTCTTCTCCTCCACTTTATTCAGGCGAGATCTAATTCACTGATGAATAATACATGGATGGATAGAAGACTTTCATCCACCATGCTTCTCTTTCTCTCACTGTCTTTATCTTGTGGGAAGGCTATAGTGCTAATGCAGGGCAACATGCATTGGAGATGAGCCCAGGGACCTCCCACTCAGTCTGCTTGTCTGTCTGCTGCCTGAAGGATCTCGCTCTCACACAGTTTCTCAATCTTTTACTGTTCCAAACCAGTCAGTGACAATCCTAATCTATTTATCGGAATCAAGTGCTGGTGAGCCATCCTCATCCCTTTCTTCATCCAATTACCCATGAGTTTTTTCATCATTCTTTACCTCGGGTTCGATTAGTCCATGACCTTGGGATAGCTAAAGGTTTATATTCACCCTGATCCTCCTCCTTTCCTCCCCTCTAATACCCCTCAAAATCACATCAAAGGACCAATCTGTGAATCCACTGCTATGTCCACATTACACTGCTTTGTGATAGCAGGGATGGTTTAAACACCCATGAAAGTTAAATCTTCTTGAGTGAGGAGAAAACTATTCTTATGGATACAACTGCTCATGATGGTAAAGATCTCGATATCGTTGCAGCCAAAATGGAGTAATCATCACAACAGAGTCCTCGTGCCTCCTTTCCTGAAAATACCAACTGCATGTAGCAGAGACACAAACAATGACATGGTACAGGCAGTAAAGACAAATCTAAGAGACCTCATTAGATTTGTTCAATTTACTCACAGTTGTGTGCCTGAGTGTTGCTCCATTTACTTTTATTTGACTTCACTGTACCCACGTAGGTGATACCAAGATTAAGGACCAAAAAGAAGGGAACCAACCCCCCACAGAATCCCTTCAATTAGTGCTTGGAAGCGAGCACAAGCAGCAGCTTGTCAAAGAGCCCATCAATAATGCAGGTGGGTGGGAGACCCTGGCTGGGAGACTAGTGTCCTGACGAACCCTTCTGCCTGTCTACCTGTCTGTCTGCATGTCCATCTGTGTCTCTTCTTTTCATAAGCTTCTACCACCTTCTGACTGCCTGACCTCCTGCCATGCTGCCAGCATCCCTTTTGTCTTTTTCACTTGGCACAGTATTATCTGTTATGTATTTTGGGTATGTATCCTTGAGCTGCTGTGTCTATGGAGAATATGTTTTTAACCATTTATCAGCTGTACATTTGGATATGTGTGACCAACCTTGGCTCAAAAAACCATTGCTCTTTTAAAGGCATAGTTTTTAAAGGTTCTTGCCAAGCATGAATAATCCCACACTTCTGGTGGGATTGATGGTTGACAGTAAACATTTACAGTGCCTAGAACTTTAGCACTTTGCTGTACATGTATTTTAGAATTAAATCACAAGAGGATTCACATGAAGGTGACAAACTTGGACCAAAGATAACACACTCATTTTGGAAAGCATTCTGAAAGCATATTTTGAAAAAGTAAAGTTAAAACTACACGCCGAGGAAAGAAAATTACACAAATTAGAATGCTGGTCCACACGGAGGGGGGCAAGAAAAGACTCCAGCGGGGAACAACAACAGTAATAACAGCTGCTGCTCCATCGCATACGCAAGCAGAATTACAATCAGCGCTGTATGACACAGGCTAGTAGCTTTCCAACTAACCTCTCATCATGGTCGTCAACAATAGCAGGCAAAATGGCGGGCGAGCAAGCAGCATAGGCAACGACAGAAACAACTGTTAAATGAAAGGTCTGCTGGAGCCGGAGCTGTATTTAGGGGCACTAAATTCATTAAGCAGATGAAATACACAATAATAACTACACAAAAAGGTTAATTTGAATGAGGTTAGGGCAAATTCACATAGCTACATATGTATCCATTTGTATCTCTAGTGTTGTGTTGTGTTCTATTATATTTTATTCTTTTCAATGTCTTTGCCACGCAACTGTGAAATGAGGTTTCAGAAGTAGTTTGATATCGCTCTCTGAGAAAATGACAAGCAGTCTGATAGCATCTTCACAACTCTAGAAGAATTCATCACAAACAATATCTGCAAAAGCTGGTCATTCCACACTGCTGTAAAAAGACTGTCACTGTCATATGTGAGCGGTGAGGGGAGCAGCGCGGACCCAAATGCAGAACTCCTGAAGCGGACTGAACTTAAAGGCGACTTTATTGTGAACGAAATGGTAACAGACAAAACTGAGGACACTGGAGGCAAAACCGAAACAAAACCCACATAACCAAACGGGAGGACGCAACAAGGAACAGAGAGAAACGCAGACAATAAATACACTAGGAAAGACGAGGGAAAACAGGAAACAGCTGGGGAGAACAGGAGGACCAAATCAGTCTAATGAAACAGGAAGCAAACTAGACAACACACTGTGAACACGAGACTATCAAAATAAAAACAGGAAACACCTAACAGGGTGCACACAGACTATACACGAGGGCTGGCACAGAGGAACAGTAGCAGGGACCAAGGCACAGGGAAATAAACAGATACACAGGTGACATGCATACAGGGAAGTAAAACAAC
>VUQJ01028051.1:18628-37520 GCA_015108635.1 Andinoacara biseriatus | reverse complement strand
TTCACAGGACTGGGAGGGAGTGCAATTATAGAAAAAAATTCTGGCACTTTATAGTTCCGTCCAATAGACTGCAATAATGTGGGATGTATTATTATGGACTTTGGATTGGCATCTAACTGGCATGCAACTTACTGTAAATGGGGTCAGGGTCACAAGGGCAACACACTAAGCAGATGCCCAGACCTCCCTCTCTCCAGCCACCTCCTCCAGCTCTTCTGGGGGACACCAAGGCGTTTCCAAACCAGCCGAGAGAAATAACCTCTCCAGCATGTCCTGTTTCTGCCCCGGGGCCTCCTCCCAGTGGGATAGGCCCGGAACACCAGAAGCTTTCGACGTGCAGGAATAGCAGTTCTATAAGTCCCTACCGACTCGCCGAGCTCTTAACCCTATCTCCACAAGGCTGAGCCCAGCCACCCTTCAGAGGAAGCTTATTTCTGCTGCTTGTATCCGTGATCTCATTCTTTCGGTCACTACACAGGGATTGTGACCATAGGTGAGGGTAGGAACATAATTCGATCAGTAAATCAACAGTTTTACTTTTACGCTCAGCCCTCTCTTTCACCACAACAGATCAGTACAGATATGATGTGGACATCACTGCTGACGCCACGCCAATTCATCATTCTCCCGCTCCTCTCTCCACTTATTCTTGAACAAGACCCTGAGATACGGAAACTCCTCCACTTGGGGCATCAACTTGTTCCAAACCTGGAGTGGCCACTCCACTCTTTTCTGGCTGAGGACCACGGACTTGTACTTTGAGGTGCTAATTCTCATCCAGGTCACTTCGCTTTCAACCACAAATCATCCCAGAGTGAGATGGAGGTCATTGCTCAATTAAGCCGACAAAACTGTAATGTTATTAAAACTTAGGAATAAAGAAAAACTATACTGTATAATGCGGGTGGTAAAACCAGCAGGCCGCCTTACAGTCCTGACATTGATGCTGTTATAACCAGATGAACACCATCCAGATGTCTAGATGGAGGCACATCTTCCATGAGACACAGGGGAGAAAATCATGATATAAAAGAGAACTGAATGTACTATGGGCCTTCATGCACAGCAAACCACAGTCAGTGGTTGTGCTCCATTAAATAAATAGGGTCTTTTGAAATACTTACTGCACCATAAAGGGTATATATTTTCTTCTTTATACAGCTAAGAGTTAAAGTCACGTGGTAGAAAATGACCCTTCTTTCAATGTATTTCTTCAATGTGTTAATAAACAGCACAAATTCAATCTGTGATTTACATTAACACCTTAAATGCGGATGTGATACATGTAACAGAAAATGTGTGACAACAGAGGCACAATTTCAATCTACAGACAACCAAACTCAAAATATTGAAGCTAACAATGAACATTATGGTGCGTGTTTTAAGCCCTTATAAGCTCATTATCTGGATGACATATATGTATGACTGAAACTGGAATGTCACCCATTAATATGTTCTAAATGCTGTCCTATTTTATTTGTATTATTCATCACCTACGGACAAAATAGTTTAAATTCAGTAAATAAAGTTGTTAATACGCATTAAGGATTTTAAATCTCCAGCATATATTTATATTAATTAGATAAATGAGCTACTCGGAACTGAAAATATAGCCTGAAGTGCAGCCTGTTGCTAACTAGAGCAATGTGGCTAACTGGAGCACACTCCCTGTTCCACTGCCGTAGCTTACAAAAAGTTTGCCATGTCAACTTAAGCTATGCATCAAAAAGTTGCATCTCAGAGCCAAGAACAATGGGGTTCTCTTATATTGCAAGGGACTAAAACTTTCTCTATATATGGCTTAACAGTTATGTGGAGCATCAGGCCCAGATTTGAGTAGAAGGATAACAAGGTGCTCCACATTTTTCATTACAAACATGTAATCTTGCAACACTGACACTCTCGTCTGGCCCCTTTGGCCGCAGCTATCATTTTTTTTTCCTCCTCTTTTTTTTTCCTCTGGCTGACTCTATTCTGCAGTCTGTTCTCCCCAGCCTCCTGTTTACTGTGCCCTTTGACCGCTGTGCCATTTACAGTACACACACACACACACTACTGCAGAGACATGTATCTAATAACGCGGGGAACGTGGCATGTCCTCATTTTTCTCATCACAGTGTAATGTGAACAGTGCCTTGGCTGTATGGCTCTTTGTTTTAGATTCATATTGTATCATGTTTAAGCATTCCTTGATTAAATAGCTACATATTGATTCAGATGTTACACAAGTCTGGAGAACAGATAGAGAGACAATATTCCCACTTACACCTATTAGCAACTTTGAATCACCAGGCCATCTGACTGACATGCCCTTGGATTGCTGGAGGGAAATAAAATCCCCAAGGGAGTTACACAGAAAGTGACGTGCATCATATCTGGCTCCTTCTTGTTCTGTTATGCAACGCAGCTAACAACTGAATTGCTAGGGGACTGCTCACTACATAGCCATTCCAGCCTATTATGCTTAAGTAATATAAATGTAGGGGAATTCTATTTTCAGTATCAGCCCATGCACAGGGGAAAGTCAGCGCACAGTCTAATGCTGACAAGCAATACGGTAAAGCTTCACTGTAATTCCATCTTTGTAAAAAGTCAGCAGATACATGACCGTCCCGTGAAATCAATTGATAATAAATAATTGTTCACGCAGCCTCACTCCAAAATAATGACTTCAGTCATAACTGCCGTTTAGATACTCAGACGTCTTCACACGCAACCCAAATTCCAATAAAGTTGGGACATTGTATAAAATTTAAGTAAAAACAGAATGCAATGATTTTCAAATCTCATAAGTCTATATTTTATTCATAATTGAACATAGAAAGCATATCAAATCTTTAAACTGATTAAGTGTACCATTTTAAGACAAATATTTTTGTCCATTTTGAATTTTATGACAGCCACACACCTCAAAAAAGTTTGGAAATGTCAAAAAAAGGCTGGACAAATAAGTCATACTAGAAAAAAATAAATAAATAAACAGCAGGAGGAACTTTTTGCAACTAATTAGGTTAATTGGCAACAGGTCAATTACATGACTGGGTATAAATGAATAAGCTTAGAGAGGCAGCATTTCCCAGAGGTAAAGATGGGCAGAGGTTCACCAATCTGCAAAAAACTACATCTACAAATTATGCAACACTTTCAGAATAATGTTCTTCAATGTGAAATGCCAAAGACTTTGAATATATCATCATCCACGGTACATAATATCTTCAAAAGAGTCAAAGAATCTGGAGGAATCTCTGTGCACAGCGGACAAGGGCAAAAATCAATACTGGCTGCCTGTGATCTTTAGGTCCTTGGGCGGCACTGCATTAAAAACAGGCTTGGAAATCAGTCCATGGGCTCAGGAACACTTCCAGAAATCACTGCCTGTGAACACAGTTCACTCTGTCATCTACAAATACAGGTTAAAGCTGTATCAGTGCCGCTATCTTCCCTGTGCCGCAGATCATTTAAATTGGACTGGGGCAAAGTGGAAAACTGTTCTGAAATTAGAAATTCATGTTGTAAAACATGTGTCCTCCAGACTAAAGAGTAGAAAAATCATCCAGCTTGTTATCAGCACTCAATTCAAAAGCCTGCATCTCTGATGGGAGTGGAGGTGGGGGAGCACATGTGCCTACGGTACTGTCAGCTTGCACATCTTGAAAGGCATCATCAACGCAGGTTTTAGAGCAACATAGCTCCCATCAAGAAAACATCATTTTCAGGGAAAGCCTTGAATATTTCAGCAAGACAATGTTAAACTGCCTCTATTACAACAGCATGGCTTCATAGTAGAAGACTGCAGTCCAGACCAGTCACCAGCTGAAAACATTTGGCCAATTGTGAAACATATGACAAAGAAGACCCAGGACCGTTGAGCAGCTGGAATCTTCTATCAGACACGAAGGGGAAGACACTCCCAAAGGTCCAGCAGCCGCTCTCCTTAGTTATCAGATGTTTACAGACTGTTGTTAAAGAAGAGGAGATGCTCCACGGTGAGAAACATGACTCTATGCCAATTTTTTTTAGATGTGCTGCTGCCATCAACTTCAAAATGCAAGTTGCAAGTCATTGCAATTCTGTTTTATTCACATTTTACACAGTGCCCTAACTGTTTTGGAATTAGCGTTATAAAAATGTGCATTAAGTTACAGAAATATCTGCTCTGTATCCAAACAATTGGGGTTATGGAGTTTACTGAGGACTAAGAGAAAAAAAAAGAGAACGTATAAGGAATGGTAGATGGTGTATTTTCTTACTTAAAGATCACTACATAGTGCAGTAACCCATCATCACTTCCAAAACCAAGGAGGACACTGTATTGCATCACTTTAAGATTACAGGTTGTTCACATTCGCTGTGCAGTTTTTTCCTACTGTGTGAAAACGGATCCTGACTGCGATCAGTTTAGGGGGGTGGACTGGATTGATGGATTTGAGGAAGCTGGTGTCAAAGTTTCATTTTGAAGGCCTTTCTGGTGAACCTGTTAAATGTTAAATCATATCTTTTACAGTTATGAATAAATATGTAAACTAAGACAACAAACCCTTTTTTAAAATTTCAAAATTTTAAAACCAGCCTCTGCAATGCCAAAAACATCTTTCCATTAAGGATGCTGTCTTTTTTCCTTCTGTCATTAGGGACATGCAGCCTCAGACTGACCAGCTGCACAGGGTATATGGGGTATCAATATAGTATATACACTATTAAAATGGTAGATGCTCATATCAAACATGGCACACAGCTCTGATTTTGAGCTCTAGCGAAAGGTTTGAATCTGTTATTCAAACCTCCTGTTTGCAAGAAACAGCCAATGAGAAGAAGGTTGGTTGACTGCACAAGAACCTAGTAAAAGATAAATAAGGATTATTTTTGATCTGTTAAGCATGTAAAGCTACTCCAGGCAAGTCTAAGAATAAAAATATGAAGGTGCAAAATGAGCAAAATAGGTCTCCTTTCAGATCCCTTTTATAAGACTCTGTGTTTACAAAGTTTTCACAGGAAGCAGTGTTAATTACAAGGAGCTACCGTTAGCTTAATTAGCCAAGCAGTGCCCATCAAATCTACTAAGCTGTTCAAACTGCCTGCAGCCATTTCAGTCAGTAAATGAAATGACTGCAGGCTAAAAATGAAGAAAACCTGCGGTTGTTTACTTCTCCTGAAATCAAGGAGTGATCGATTCAAAAATAACTACAAATTTCAAGTTTCAAAGTTGCCCCCGTTATTAGTGCAAACAGCATTATGTACCATGAAAGGGTTTGCCAACAGTAACCAAGTGGGTGGGCTTACAATCAATCAAAACAATCAACTCACATGACTGTGTCTCATGGAAACCATTTCAAATGAGAAAATATGTAATTTTCTTTAAACTGATTTCAATCAAGATGAAGCTACAAAACCCACAAACATACCAGGACACTCCATAAACATGAACACACACAGCTAAAAAAAAAAAAGTGGGCCACATGGCATTGATAAATGTGTACTGAGGATATAGTCTCCACTGCTGTACTACACAGAGGTTGCTTCTATTTAAATGAAGTTAAATGTTAGGTCAAATTCACCAGTTATAATTTATTTTTTCATGAGACACAGAACTGTCATAACATAGACAGTCTATTATTAATATTTACTGCTTGCTAAGACAATGAATAATCCATTGCTCTCATCATTTTATATTTAGCAGTGACAATTAAGCGAGAGTCTGACGCTGTATGTCTTTCCACCCGCTCTCATCTCTCCACTCATTCATTCATCGTTCATGTAACAGTAAATGTTGGCACGCGTTACCTGGAAAGCACCAAGTCCTGTGACTTTCTTAGTTTTCCCTCACAGTCACACAGATGAGCAAATGAATATGTTAAGTAAACACTCAGAGTACATTATTAATAAGTGGCAGTGCAAATTTAGCACATAAATGTAAACACACACACAGAGCTGCAGCTTAGATCAAAGTAAAGTAGGGAGAAAAGGATTTGCTGTACCTTTGCTTCTACCTAGAGTTTTTGGAGAGGAGAAAGGATCCGTAGAGATAAAAGAAGGAAGAGTGTCATCCACGGCAGAGCACCAGAAAAAGACAACAAAGAGCAGGTTTAAGCTATTGTTAGTCTACATAAAGCCTGTACACTTCCAAGTGGCACTAGCATGCAACATGTTGAAAATCATGCAAATTGTGGAGTAATGGGAGAAATGCACATAGGCAGCACACAACTGACACTTTTTCCATTTTCTTTTTTGGAATGCTTTCGTGGATCGTATCATTAGGCTAAAGTCTGCGAAATGCATTTGCACCTTCTACTGGAAACACTGGTGACCACTTGAGGGTCACACACAACTTATTTGTTGTGGCTAGTTTTGGTTGAAGAAAAGAAATCTGAATTATGTTAGTAATTTCTCATATTAGGAGGGAAGAAATGGTTCATTCATATATATATATATATATACACACACACACAGAACTGTGCAAAAGTAATTTCTTTATATTTTGCTGTGAAATTGGTAAATATGTGCAGCAAAATAAGCAACGGGTGAATTTTGCACAGCACTGTAAATGAACCATAACGTCATGATAACTGAGCAGAAATGGCTGAAAATAACGGTCAAATGTGACGGTCAATAATGAATATTATTTCTCTGTAATATTTGCACACAGAGTGAAAGTTGAAAAGTCACAGCTACTTTATGCCAAAAAGGAAAATCTTGGACTCTATGAATGATTACATTAAATTTGATTTTGAAATACAATGTCTCCTAGTTCCTTTCAACAAGCTGGTGAAATCTGTAAAAAAAAACAAAAACAAAAAAAACCCCCTCAATTACAGAGTAACCTAAGAGCTTGTGAACACTGATTGTTCTAAAAATTCTCAAATCCAGCTTTACCAAATTTGATGCAACAGTAAGGAAGCAGCTACATACGCCTTAATCATAGTAATTCACTTTCCATCAATGTACCACTTGTAGCAGCCTTCAAAAATGGGGTCTTCATCCATCCACCAGCCAGACTTTAATATTATCTTACACTGAGAGTGTAGAGTGTAAATTGTGCTGCTGCAGATTCATAAAATATGAATGCAAACCCTACTGCTATTTTTCCTACATGTACCTTACGCTGACACTTTTTGATCCTTATTGTTCCCCTTTCCAATCTCTATCCCAGATGAGCTTCTTCCTCTTCTGAGCTGTCTCCCCAAATTCCAGTGATTTTCTTCCCTCCCCCCCAGCTTCCCTGTTGTTCACCACATCCCCACTCTCACACAGTGGACCGTGTCACTGCTTGTTTGCTGTGGAATTGAGAGTAGTACACAATTATGTAATACACAGAAACCTGGGTGAAACGAGGCTGAGGACAAACAGGAGCGCAGAGAGAGAGAGGCAAAGGTGAGATGTGGGACATGCCATGCTGTCATGCACCCCTCTGCGCCAACACACTCACACACACACACACAGTCGCCCCACCCCCACCCCCCACACACTTCTCTGCAGTGGGAGCACCGCAACACACAAATGCAAACGGACAAGTAGCAAAGACACACACTGTAAATTTACAGCTCGCAACCAAAAAAAGGGGGTTAGTGAGCTAAAAAAAAAAATAAAAGCGATCTACAAAGGAAGAAAAGAGAGTACCTTGCTCTGCCTTCAGGTGTGCGAGGCCTTGAAGAGAAAAATCAAAACAGAGAGGAACAGAGGGGAAAAAATTGAGAAAAAACAACACGCCAATACTACAGCTGTATTGTCACTGTGCATGCTTTGCATAATGGCAAACCATGGCTATCACACTAAAAGCAAAGCTTCCCCAAGTGCATTTGAAAGCTTTCCATTGAAACAGACAAATGACTCATAAATAGAGCAACAGTCTATGTGAATATAAAGTAACTGTGGAGGGTGTTTACTGAATTCACATCAAATGTAAGTGTCCTAACAGAATGAACGGTACATTTTCTGCTTGCATTTTAAAGGTGAACACATAAGTAATTTATAGCTCGATAGGAAATGAACAGTTGCTACAGTTTCACTGAAGCTGTGACTAATTTGTTCTGGAGACTCACCTGGTTTTTTCTGGACTGCTGTGGAGTTGTCAGGAAAAGAGAGAAAGCAAAGAGAAGCATTGCATTAACAACACTCTACAGCCAATTTTGCATGTGGATCTAACATGCAAAAACCTAACACACTTGTGATCATGTAAGGAGCAAAGAGGCGTCGCTTGACATGCCTAATTAGAACTATTTCAACGTAAACCCCTGTGGAAAGAAAAGGAATCAAGTTGAATCTGTCCCGCCCTCTCGGGAACCAGATCGACATTTCAGCAAACAACTCTTCCACATTTCGAATATTGTCACTGTAACATAATATTCCGCATCTTGCATCACACAGAGTTCCTCGCACACATAAAATAATACATAAATCCACACTGCTGAGGATTTATGGTGTTGTGAGTTTTATGGATTTGCAGGATTGCTTGTTCTTAGACCCATGCCTTTCTCCTCCAACCTCCCCTTTTGCCCTTTTAACACCCCCCACCCCCCTCCAACCACCCAGTATTTATTTCATTGCTCGCCCAAAATCAACACATCGCTTGTGGTTTCTCAGAAGAATGCTCACTGTGGGAGTCCTGGTGTAGCTAATAGCACAGCATTTAAACATTTTTTAAAAAGCCACATGTTAACCCTCATTGCTTGTGGCACACGTGTTCACTGAGATTTCAGTGACACCTCGTGGGTATCAAACATGCCCGTGTGATTTAGGCAACATTACAGATCACTCAGCGGGTTCAGCATCAGTCGTGTCTGTTATATATTTATTATTCTGCTTCTTCAGTCACAAACCTGGAGCTTGCATCCTAAAAGGAATACTCAGGCTTGTAATCAGTGCCCCCAAGGAGCATCAAGAACTGACAAGAGGAAATTAAACACATCTTAATTAAGACAGACTACATCAGACATTTTAAATATCAGCTCTAACACACAATATCAGATATTAATGTGCCTTAGTGATGTGCCTTGATCTCTGCCCAGTCTACAAAGAGAAGTGGCCTGTTTCCCACTACTAGATACATCCAGGCATTTCCATGTTTCATTTTTTTTTCTCTCCCTGACAGCTTTAAGTCCTTGTTTAATGTTAAATTCAGCAAACTCCACCCATGACAGATATATCATTTGTGAGGAGGGGCAGGAAGACAAATTCTGCAGCAGGGGATGGTAAAGACAAGGTGAGATTTCCTCCTGTCTCCTTTAGGGAGTCTAAAATGGATGCTACCTCTCCTCCCACACAAGAAGAATGACATTGGCAGAGGAAAGGGAAGGGCGAAGCATGGAAGTGTGGGAAAGGAGTGTAGGAGCCAGCTGATGGACAGCAGCATAGTTCCAGTTCTCAAGAACTGGTGAGGAAGGAAGAGGGGGCTTATAATGCTTGAATTTTGTGCCTGAATCAGCAGGTACACATTATTTTTTCCTGACTGTGCAAATGCTTGCACCCAGAAAATGTGCATGTTTGTGAGTTAAATGCTCAGTTTCCCATGTAGATAAAACCCTTTCTCTTGTCGCGACAGTGCTCAGAACAAGCCAATGTGCTGTGGAGGACATGTGGTCCGAGCATAATCCCCTGCTCTATTTTACCAGCAGATTCACCACTCAAATCCAGGCATAATTTTCAGCATGGGCACTAGACACAAATGCCCCGTGCACTGGAATCAGGCAAGTCCCTGCACCATTTTTTTTTCTTTTTTCCATCCCTGACCTACTTTTTATAGTAAGATTATTGTAACTGTCATTTTTTCCATGTCTGTTTATTAATCCCCAAAGCTAAGCCCGAAGGCACCATTTCAGCACTTACTTAACAGTTTGCTCGCCCCAACCTTCAATTACTAACCTTCCATCAAGTCACTGCATACTTTTTAAGCAAAATAGTCCTTAAACTGCTCATTACAAATGCAGGATGTGGGATCCCGAAAGAGGAAATGAATGGTCATTTTACATATTCATTAAACAATCCTGCACAGTTCTTAACAACCTTGACCTTATGCATATCTTTATATATCGAAGAAGAAAAAAAACCCAAAAAACCCACAATGTATTCAAGAGATTTCATAATGTCACTGCCACTAAGTTAACTGAACTGAAAGAGATTTCATATCCAGATCATTACCATAAAAGATAGCGATATTTTCACAACTAATAAAAGGGGAATTGAGTTGCTTATAAAGATGATTCTCCATAAAGAGGCAGGTTAAGAATTATCAATGAGAAGGCAAAGCACCAAAGCTCTCGCTACAATTTGCATGACATGTATAGAGAGCAAGCGCTGTCTAATTTCACTTCATTGCCATGGCACAGTTAGTCGCACTGATACAACCTGATCCACATTGGAGGAGAGGCTGAACATGTGTTTTATGGCCAACTGTTTATGGCGCTATGCTGCAAGCTGAGCAGGATGGCTTTTGGAAGGGCTGCAGGAGCTCCAAGAACAGAACCCTTTCATAATTATCACTGCGGTAAAATGATGATGCTTTAACAGAAGGTTGACCCCACTAATTCTTGTCTGCAAAAATACACACCGCAAAAAAAAAAAAAAAAGAAAAAAAAAAGGGGGCACCAGTATGGGAAAAAGGATGTTTTTCAGTGCAAGTGGCAAGCACAGACTTTATCCCACGTTCCCATTTTCTCATTTCTCATCACACATGTGAATTCTGCCCACTCCTTGTATTTTCCTTCCAGGCCAGTCGGCTAGCAGGCTACCATTAAAAAATACGGCTGGGAAAACGCTTTCCAGGCCTAGTCCACTCAGTCAGTCAGCCATCTGCCCGTTTTAACGAGCAGCTCCAGGGCCTCGTCCGCGTTCACGTGCATTTGTGTGCACGCTTGTCCTGTGTCCGAGTAGATAAACACAAGCTCAGGACTACTACATCTGATAATGTAACATATACATATTCACAGACTTGACAAATGGCTCATTTCATTGCTCATTAATGTACAGCATAATCACAGTACACTGACAGGACAGGTGTGCGAATATCCCCTGAAAACATTCTGTGCTAAAGGGCTGCATGAACAACAAGTTCTTTGCCACTTGTGGACACGTGAACACAACAGTAAAGGAGCTCGTCGCTAGTTTGCCGACAGACAGTTTGAATTGACGGTGGTGTTTGCGCAGGCATTTTCCAGGCAAATTAGCCATCTCTGTTCTCATTATCCTCCTAATTATGGTTCCCAGTCTCTGTGGCATAATCAACAATCAGCCACATCAGTTAATGGGAGAGCAGAAAAGAGCAGCAGTCAGTTCAGCTGGGGAATTAACATGACTACCCTCCCTAGCTCCCTTTTTTATAGCCTCAAAACAGAGGAAGATGAAGAACAGATGTCTGAATAGAAAGACGGACAGACAAAGAAGGAAGCAAGCAAGGGGTGGTTTTTGTCCAACGGCTGACCTCCTGCGACAAATTAGGGTGAAACAGGCCAGTGATGAACTCACACACTGCACTTGCTCTGCCCTGCAGCTAAGACATGACCACCTTCTTCCATGTCCAAGCTGCCTGGCTGAGTCCAAAATGCATTCTTAAAACCTTGGTTGCTCTAACACAAAGATGTCATAGTTCCACCATCAGCTCTCAGACAAACAGACCTCCTGCTCCTCCTCTATCGACTGTTCGACACAGGCAGTGAGCAAATGGGATGAAGCGAAAAGAGGTCAAGTCCAGTCCGTTCGCTTGACTGCTCTGCAACCAGCACATCGCGTGCTGTCCTCAACAATGCCACGGGCTAACGCTTGGGATTTGAGGTCCAAACAGCTTCATTTGAGCAGCAAATTTTGGTGTATAGTGGGAAACAAAAGACTTGGGAAAATTCACATTTCAAAGGCAAGCTATAGTAATGACATTTTTTTAACATTTTATTTGTATTAGATACAGTTTAAAATAGCTTGTCATTAGTGCTGTAGCATTCAGTGAGCATTCCTCTGATTTCTGGCAAAATAGAGTCATCCTTCATCCATGTCAGTTTGATTTAGACAGGCAGGAAGTGGGTCAGCAGTGGAGGAAATTTGACATGGGTCTGTTCACACAAAGGGATCTCCTGCAATCCATAAACATGAACGAAAGAGTTAAGCATGTAAGGTTATAGTGAAATTGTGTATTCAATAGATTACTCCTCTGAATATAAAGAAAAAGAGCATTTTGTGTTATGGGGAATGCAATAACAAAAAAAAAAAAAGAGCAACTTATTCTTGGCATCAGCTGGCACTGATCTCAAGGCTATAAGCAGTGGTGTGTTTTGAATGATGAGCTCTATAAACATTAAGTAGCAGCAGCAGCAATGCCATACAAAAGCTTAAAGTAGTTTGGTGTACAGTTTTTGTTTTGTTTGTTTTTTTTAATATATAGTTCCTGGAAGGGTAGGGAAATACCAGTGGCAAGTTATGTCAGGACATTTGCGAGTATACATAGGTATTAGTTGAAAAAAGGAAAGACTAAACTATAACTAAAGCTTTGAGGGTGTGAAGATAAAATAGGGTAGAATATCCTCAAAGACCTGCATCTCATTACACTCCCCAAAGAAGCGATGGCCTTGGCACAGAAGCAGAAGAAAAACAGATGAAGTTATTTCTCATCCAAACTTTGTGTGTACCTTCAGGTCCCTGCAGCACCTTGCAAAATCTGAATACATTTAATGGAAAAAAAAGAGAACTCAGTATTGTAATTTTAGTCATATCAGCTAATACCATATCCACCACTGCCTCATCAAAAGTAATAACTGTGAAGGGAGAGGAAATGCTGAGCACATCACCTCCAATTTAACTCCCACATGAAATACGAAGACAGTCTAAAAGAATCTGTAAGAGCAACAACCCACAATATTTTCATTCTATGTCCTGCATGAATTGCATTAAATCTTTCAAACACACAAGAGTATAGATGCTCCTGCTTTATATAAATTACACTGTTGTGCAATCAATGCACATTTTTCGAGGCATTTCATAAATGAAGTTTGGTGCGGCACAAATCACATTAGGTGCAGCGGGAATAGCAACACAGTTATGGAAATTGAATCTAATTTCAGAGGTTTGTATCGAGATTTATTGTGTTGCTGAAAGCCACATGGTATGAGATGATTTTAACAATACAACCTACGCAAAAAGCAAATATGAAGGGTAAGCTTATAATAATTTACTGTATACCTGGAAGCAGACAGCAGATGTGATGCTAGTTGAGTTCTATATTTGTAACGAATCCTGGGGAATTTTTTTTTTTTTTTTTTTTTACAAAAGTTTTAACCAATAATCAGGCTTGACACACAAAAGCTCAGGAGCTAGCCCTCTTACCTTCAGTGCAGTATCGACCTGCATATGCAGTTTTGGAGCAGTCACAGTAAGGTTCTCCATCTGCCAGTGAACAGATCCCACCATTTTCACAGGGGTTCTCTGTGCATAGGCCCATCATCTCCAAGCGTACTTTCTGACTATTGATAAGTGTGGGCAGCTTACTCCCATAACTGAGGTCTGTGATAATTCCTTTGAATGGCAGTAGCTCACGGACAGAGGGCAGGGTGATGGCAGATGTGCGGATGTCTCCTGGGAGGCCTCCGAGAAAGAGGTCACTGACAATCTTCATGAACTGCCGCTGGGGCCGCACCTCTTCTGTCTTGGTCTGGCCATCCACCGCCATGCCAGTCCACAAATTGTGCCTGTTGATGGCGGCAAAGTGCCAGCGGCTGTCGTTAACCATTTTATCAGAGGTGATGGTGGTCTCGGCACAGTCGATACTGACGCGAAGCTGCAGCCTACCCTCAGATACAGTGAGAAGCAGAAAGTCACAATATCCGCCATCATCGAAGTAAAGCATCAGGCCCTCTGGTTCTGACGTCTTGAACTGAAACGTCAGGTCACTTCTGGTGCTGGCATCCCAGCGTAGGTAGCGAGCCCACTGACCTTCAGAGCCAGTAAACTCCAAGCCTATGCTTAGGCCCAGCATGGTACTTAGTAGCATAAGGAAACATCCAGAAAAGCTGTTTGGATTCATGGTAGAGAGTAACAGGGAGCTCAGAAGAGGGTGAGAACTGGGGACAGATCCTCAAAGTGACATTAACATCTGAATATGGTTTTGTTCCAGGGTTTTTCTGCTGAATGTTATATTCCACATAGATAATCTTAGTCAAGCAGACAATGCAATATCCTTTTTTTTTATCTTAGAGGCAGATCTAATGCTGATAGAGGATCTTATCTCATCAGCCAAGTCTATGGAGAGATATGCAAAAAAGAAAAAAAATTATGAAAAAAAAATCCTGTTTCCACATAAAGTGTACACGTAAAATTGCTATGATGAAGGTGAGCTGTAGCGTGTTTTGTCAGTGATACAGAGCTGCATCTTGTAATTTTTCTTTAAGGCGATTTCCTGGATTGAAGCACAGAACGGTCATCGTCGGTCCAGTTCCACGCCCCATGGTTTAAACTGCAGGAAAGAACAGACAGCAGTGAATCCCCATTTGCTTGTATGAATTCACAAAACAAAGCAAGCACCACATGCAAAAACAATGTGTGACACATAAAAAAATATCCAACGTAATAAAAGGCATAAACTTGTGATTTTAATTTTTTTTTTATTATTTTCCAATGGTTTTCAAAGTGGACTACAGGGACTCATGGGGAAGGAGCTGCAAAATAATTTTCTCTGAGTTATAAAATGTTGTATCAATTAAATCTGTACAAACGGGGGTCATTCATGCCAAGCATGTTGTGTCCACTCCTTCCTCCTCTCAGGGCCAATAGAAATTAATATGATTATGACACATCATGCCAATCTGTCATGAAACAACTCAGTTCTCTCGGGCTGCAATGAACCATTCCTGCTGCAGTGTAGTTGGGTTTATTAGCCAGCTAGCTATCTAGCTGGCAGCACAGCAAAATTATTTTAATACATAATATTTCAAACGATCCACATCGCTAATCCCTGCCTAGCTAAATCAGTGTTAGGATTATGAGGGGGTCCTTGGAAAAGGGATCCCAAGCCTATAAACATTTGACAAAACATGTCAATAGTATATATCTATTTAGCCAAAATTCTGTATTCAGAAACAGCGAGATCATTTTTTTGACACTAACACTGTGTGTAAGCTTTTGGTTTAACTATAGGGATTTTTTGGAGGTGTTGTTATACTATATTAACTTATACCAGATTTCCAAAGCCAGTTCAGATCTAAAACGGTACTTCAGAGGAAACGGAAAAGCAGCAATTAGGCAAATTGTGCCTGTGAGTTTAGATGATTTAGAAAAGATCCTGAGAACGCCATTCAATGCAGATTTGACTCTCTATGTTGCCATTAAATAGCGCTAAATAGCCCTTGAATGCCAATTAAAGGTTTACAAGCATTTTATGCACTTTTCTATTTCTGCCAATTACTCATTTTATTTTAAAGTCCTCAAATAATCCTTATAAATTCCCAAATAGTGGGAGCACAACAAAGATATATTGTGAAAAATAAACAAATAAATAAATCCATGTATTAGGCTGGTGTTGCTGATGATTCCATGATGAGTGAAAATCCACTGAGGTGAGCCAGAGCATGTGTTTAGCCTCAAACGTTAGCCTGCTGTCTGTAAGGGCCTGCTGGGATCCTGATAAACATGACTAATTATCTGCCGCCACTCTCCCTTTCTTGTTTGCATATCTTTGGGGGATTGCAATCATAAACAGCTATTCAGAAGATGTTAGGATAGTACCACTTAATTTTTGAATCCCACCACTATTTTTCTTTTTCTTCCAGTGAATAAGTTTTAAAATTGGTCACATCACCAAAATCCAGATGAAAGTGGTACTGAATATTAACTAACTCGCTGGCCTTTGCAGGCTATACCTGTACTCATCTAGTTCTATTTGAGTTTGCTCTGCAGAGCCAGGAATGATTCACATGGCGAAACCTTATATGTGTGTGTACTCTTCCAGCCCTTTGCCCTTGCAATTGTTTTGGTAGTGGGCTGCCCACCAGACAAACGCATTGTCCAATCATGACAGTAGCACAGAACCATGCAACACAATAGGCCCTTTAACCACCTGCCCTGAATAGTTAATCTTGCTGCAGCAGGCGAGCTATTGAATTCTAGAAACCGATACCTATGCTAATGCACTGTGTACACACACGTGTGTCCCTGTGCAGGAGTGTACCTGATTGTGTCTCTCTGACAACACTGGGTTGCCTGGCTGGATGATTGTCTTTGTCTTAAAAGGGACTTTGCGAGACAGCAGAGAGGTTAAAAGGTTCTGTGTGGTGAAATCACCCTGAACACTCCTGCATCAAGCCAAGCCACCAACTACAGAGGAGTGTTATGTGCTGTGTCCCTTGAATAAGCAAGGGTCAATATGCCCATGAAACCTGAGCTGGCTGCCTTATATTAAAAAAAAAAAAGGCTCTGGACTCTATTCAATTAACATGAGTTATTGTGTGTGTTGCCTAACTGACATATCAGGTGTCCCTAGCCTGCAAGCCAGGGTTTTGACACTGAATGCTAACAATGCTAACATATTCTCTTTCAAGCACTAATGGAGATATCATAACTCCAGTTATTAAACACACCTGATTCTCATAAAGTTTCATTTGAGCTTAGACTGATTAGACCTTTTTGCCATAACATCAACTACTTGACATTTGGCTAACTATAAGCCCGGTTTAAAAAACTTTCCACCTGAAAGCTAAGCTAGAGGAAACTAACAATGTGAAAAGCACAATTTTACCCAGAATATGTTACTGACATTCTCCCTCACAGGCCTGTTATAAAAGATGCCCTTAAGCTAACAGCATGCCTGAGAGCACCCAGGCCCTCACTCCACAGGGCCAAAAGGGAAAATTAACAAGCTGCTTTGGCCTTCTTAATTAAGTACATGTGTCTGGCCAGAATAAACCAAAACCTTTTTTTATTCTGTTAAATTAACACGAAATCACATGCTTTCAAAATGTGAAAGCGGAGCTACAATGCCTAGCTTGTTCTGCAAACACCTGCTAGAAGAAGCGCATATTTTCCGGGATATACACATTGAATTATTAAATAGTGCAGGATATGAGATGACCTGTATGGGATACCGTCACTGACTGTCCATAAATGATGCATTGGGGCGTCCAGCTTCGGTGCAGCAGATTTATAGACATGCTTTGTAATGTAGCCGAGCCCCTATCACGCACCGGAGACCCCCTCAGTCCCCTGCTGCGCTCCCTGTCTATCACAAGCTGCAGCCCCGGAGGAACGATTTAATCCGACAGCAGTCACAGCAGAGGAGGGTATGCTGCATTAGGAGTGTGTCCGGACTCGCTAGTTCACTGATGGTAAGACAAAGTGGGGTATTTTAGAGGGAACCAGGAATAAAGTAAAGTAATTTAACCGTCACCGCAAAACTTGGGAGCATAAACTTCAATCTGACACCAGCAAGCCACATTACAATTCTTCTCTCCCGCTGAACATCTGTGCAAGGTTCCAGATGTTGCAGTTAAGAAAAATAGCCCAGTATTTAATCATTAAAAAAAGGACTTTAGATGAGCAAGTAGCCCCTAAATATATCGCGTAATCCATCGCGAGCTTCAGTTAATAGACTTTTCTAAAGACCAACAATCTGTAGAGAAAATAAGGGTAGGCACGGGATCGCCAGTAACTCTGCAGTCAGCTCGCTCGGAGACACGAGTTATTGCAGAAATGTTAAATTAGAGGGACGCTGTAGTCTCTACTGAAAGCCCCGGTGGACATTTCAATTCTGCAACAGCCAGGCTTTCACAATATGAGTGCAACAGAAAATGATGTTACTGATCACATGAGTAATTCCATCCCTTATATTTTAAATCTTCACCTGATAGGTAAACATTTAAAACCTTGCCAGAAATCCAATCCGTATGCCAGCACGGATAAATAAAACAGCGGGCAACATCTATTTTCCCCCAGCGGCGCTCCAGCTTTCCCTCTGCTTCTCGCACGGTGGCAGTCTGACTGTGGCTCAAGGGCTGACGAACCTTCGCTTTGGAAATTACGAAGCGAAACTAGAGCGTGACTCGAGAATGAAGTTTATAAGAAACGGCTTCTTAAAGGAAATAGTTCGAGTAGTTTCTCCTTTAGTGTTCTCTCTGACCAAGAGACGCGATTCAGTGAACAAAAACTTTCCATCTCTTCGCTCTTCACTCATTCGCTGCGAATTTGCTTGTTTAAAAAAACAGCTCTAGTAAGTTCACGTAGTCTCCCGAGATAAGTTTTCCCCTTCGCAAACCAGCCCACTATTTTTTTGGGGGTGGGGGGGTGTTAAACTACAGGCGAGACATTTCCAACTAAAATTATCCAAGCCATCCCACTGCGCCTAAATCCTCAGCCCAAAGTCAGCTTCAAATCCACATCAAATACACAGAATATATTTGAAGAACTTCCGAATCCCACAACTTAGACATCCTCACGACAAAAAACAGTGCATTGAGAACTGGGGGAAAGAATAATTTTTAAAAAAAACAACAACAGGACTAGATCAGTTTTAATCTGCTCCTACCTTTTCGCGCAGAGTCGATTCCGGACGGATAAAACCCGCGTGTAAATATCGCAAATTATAGTAATCCAGAACAAAATTCCATCCAGAAATCGTAGTCTTTCTTAATGATAGTACGGCCGGGGCGGTGAGATGCTGACGGTAGTGATGAGGCGGTTATTATAAGTGAGGCGCGGTGGAGGGAAAGGCAGCCGTGCTCCTTCCTCCGGCTCAGCGAACGCGCATCTCTCAGCTCTGCTTCACTCAGCGCTACTGCTGATGGGCCCCTGGATTTCTCCCACACTGACGATCTGACCCGCCTTCTTCAGAGTAGTCAGCACACTGGGAGGGGGAGGAATCACTGAATTTGGAGAGACAACAGTCCCTCAGGACAAATTACCAATAAAGAAAATTATTTATTCCTTATTTTTA
>VUQJ01028048.1:5394-16301 GCA_015108635.1 Andinoacara biseriatus | reverse complement strand
TTCAAGTGCCCCAGTAGGCCAGAACAAACAATACAAGAACCATACAACTCTAGCAGGTACATGGAATTCAGTCATCAATTATATACGCAACTCACATGTGGTTTTTCTGTGCTTAACACATGACACCATGTTCTGTCAGGAAGGCTGAGCAGCAAAGTGTTTATTCCCTAAGATGCAAGCATGCTTCCTCGAAACCTTTAACAACCTCAGCGTAACAAAATGTAAATGTTACCCTGCACAGTTTTTGCCATCTAGCTGTGGTATTTTTTATAACAGGGTTCCAGCTTTAATTATCTCATTCATTTCCACAAGAATGCATGTGGGTGCCAGGATACACCTTCCACCACTGCTCCACAGCGTTTCAAACTGACAGGTGCCCACAACATGCAAACGTGCAGCAGTGCACTGGCAATGGATGTACCAATAACCTTTTACAAAAACGCTGCACAGGGTGTTTCAGCGACAAAGTGGCAAGTCTTTGCTCAGTGAGTTAAAAGTGATGCTAACACAACAACAGATCCACAGTGACCCACCCATGCATTGTTATTATCATTATCATTTATCAATAAAATCAGTCTGCCAGAAGACAAAAGTGTTTTAATTCATTTCCCAAATAATCCAATGCATCCATTTGACCTTACTCCAAGTTAGTAAGGTCAAAGGTCACTGATGCACAATTGCATGAAGGCAGTTCAGTGACAACAGACTGCAGTCTCCCAAACAATTCCTGTGAACACATCAGCTTATTTCCCCTTCTAGAAAATAGGAGGAGAGCAGGGATGTGGGTTCCACCATCTGTTGGTCCAGTGAGGACACCTTTCTGTCACCCATGTCTGTCTTTCAGCGGGAACTGAGCAAGAGGGAGTGCAAGCCTCACACACCCTGCCCACTTCCCCTCTCCTGTCTCTCCCTCCTACTTCCTCCCATTACTTGTAGATGGCGCTAGAGAGGAATTCCATTATGTAAGCCTCCCTATATTCTGCCTGCCCCCTTTTTTTCCTCCCTGCCTTGCAATACCATCACAGAATGGCGCCTCCTATTGAGTCAGCAGCAGCCTCTACAATATGTCTGCAGTGGAGAGAGAAGAGGAGTGGGGGGTGGGGGTGGGGGGGGGGGGGGAGGGGGGGGGGGGGGGGGGGGGGGGCTGAAGAGGTTTTTCATTTTTATTTATTTATTTATTTATTTATTTATTTATACCTGTCAATCGTTTCTCAGAGCCAATGGACATCTTTACATTCGCCGAGATTCCCACGGTTCGCCTGGATCGAGCCAATGGAGGAAGGAAACCAGGAAAAGTGGGCGGATACGTCGTCGGGAGGAAAATAATCGGTGACGTTCCCCTCGCTTGCTTTGTGTAGGGCGGTAGGACAGTGCCGCTCCTGATGGATTGCAAAGAGCCAATCAGAGCATTCCGTGGGATACCGGAGTACATAAGTGACCAATCCGCGGACTGGCTGCAGCTGTCAATCTAGCCCGGTTCTGGCTAGTAGGCGGGGACGTTCAGTCGACTGTAGTTCCGTCATCTCGCTCGTCTCCGAGGCTACGGGGGGCCAATGTTGATTTGGGTGAATTCCCGTCGTTGTCGGACCCCGCCGAGGTTACATTTTTAAAAGCTGGGTTTTGTAACGAAAAGTGGCGGCTCTTGGGCTGAAAATATCGCATTCCCGCCTCTGGTGTCGTTTTTCTTTAGGCTGGGGAGAGGTGGGGAGCCAGGGGGGCTCGTTCGGCGGGGGCTGCAAGGAGGGACAGGCGAAGACTGGATCCTCCGTGTTCAGGCCAACTGCGCCGAGCTCGGCCTGACGGTCCAGTGAAGCCCCAACGACCGAGATACCACAAAGGTATCCTCCCCGTGGATTTAAGCTATATATCCGTCACCGGTTGCTGATGACTGAGGAGTGAGCCCGCTTCACCATCTCGTCTCGCCCTGGCACCGCATCAGCAGCTGCCAGGCTATTAAAGACCAAGACCTCGGAGTTAACGTTTGTCGCTGTTGGATTTAGAAAATACCGATTAGACCTAATCGAGATTAGACCGGCTTGAGAAGGCTGCAGGGCGGCCAAAAAGCCACGGATCGCCCGTTGACAGGTTGTCATCATGGGCAACGCGCCCACGGCCAGGAAGGGCAGCGAGATGGAAAGCGGTGGGTACCGTCGCCTGTACGCTACACATAACTCCTGATCAGTACTTGCTCTGTTACAGCCTCATGAAATCACCAGAGATGATGTGACACAGCGGCTATGTTAGCTTCACTTAACATGCCATGCAGCGGCCTATTTCTACTGTCTGATTTAAGATCCACGCATAGTGCTCAGTCCCTAAATAAGCCTGTGCCATGATAGCTCCCAAGAACCCAAATTACGCAGCCACATTTCAATTAAGGAGCCTCATAATATAGATACAGCTGAATAAGGTACTCCGTAGTAGTGGTCAGTTTTGAGCACGGCTTTTTCAGTGATTTCAGTTGATGCTAAGGTAGAATAAAGCAGGTGGTAGTACAGTTTCCACAGCCAAATCACGAGGTCCAAAACAACCAACAGCTATTGTAAGCTGCAAGAATCTTGGCAACTTCGCATCCTCTTGTACTCAAATCTTGGCGAGATAACAACAAGCTATGTGTCAGATATTTCCTAAACACACAGCGCCTGTTGCTCTTTGGAAAGAGATGCTACTGAAACTGTATGTGCAAATGTGGGGGCTATTTTATTTGGTGGACCCCCTTAAGGTCTACAGATTGACACTGAGTCTAATTGTGTCTACTGTACTGTAAGTCCAAATGTAGAAGGATGAGTCTCTGCTGATGCATGAGGTTATACTGTTGTTGTTGTTGTTGTTGTTGTTGTTTTTGTTTGTTTGTTTTATAATATTGGAACTGATTTACTAAGGCTTGAGCTTTTACCATGATGTATAAAGGTTTATCTAGTTTCATTATTTCTAACATATGTGAGGCAATAAAATAGCTATATGTATGTGTCTCAAACTGAAGTAAATCTGAATATTGGGATAGATATTTTTTTTAAATCAAATCAGAAAAACAGGTATACCACAAAGAGTGTATGAAATTTAAATCAGGAGATCTGAGTATATCATGAAGCTACTTAGTATAAAGGTATCCTGGTCACTGAGCAGCTTGACTTGTGTAGGTAATGGTTTGGTACTTTGCTCAAAGGCTAGTAGTTGTTGAGAAGGCAAAATGTTGATAGTTAATAGGTAGACAAGCACTCTGAAAATGTGTCCATGTGCCATTAAAGGTACAGTGTATATATATATATATTTTTTTTTTGAGATTATTAAATGGAAAAAAGTGTTGTACTCATAAATATATATTGAATAGTGTTTATTTTACAGCTTCCAAAACATTGATTCTCATAAACTTACAATTAATCCATTAAAAATACACAGGAGCGGGTGCAGGTTTGTGGAAGCCACCATGTTGCCCTGCCGTTTTGTGGCCCAAGATGGGCATTGCCATTCCACCTAATCACATTTTATGCATGTGACTAGAGACCAGTCACATATGTAGTACACCTTATAAGTTGCTTTTAATTTAAAGATCACAAATAGCCCTTTCACACAATATATGACCATTTAACATTTGTATCATAATTTCTTTCTCCTCCACCTCTCTCCTCTATTATTTTACCCTCATCTTCATCCTCATCTCAAATCTCAACTCCTGAACTGAAGTCAGAGCTGTAACACACAAAAACATGCATAAACATCCTTATTTTTTCCCAATATTGTTCCAAATATATGTTGTCAGCAGATCAGAAGTACGACCCTCCTGTCTCCGGACAGCTGACAACAAGCCAGTGAAACAACAACAGCTGTTTATAAGCTAATGTTAGGCTTGAGTACCCTAAAAAAAAATCACACTTTCCCCCAAAGAAACAGTTTGATTACATTCTCACATTCTGTGAGAGTTTATTTACTAACAGTGTCCAACGATGTTAGATTCACTTCAAAGAAAGTTTCACTAATGCCGGTTATCAGGAGCTAACAGCGGCACAAGAAGTAGCGCTTGCCAACAGAAAAGTTCAGGATACCCTCAGCAACTTCAGCCACCGTAGCTAGGATTATGCACTTGAATTGGGAGGGCTAAGAAAACAATTAAATTAACCGCAATCTGCAATCTACTGACATCTAGTGGTGAGATTTTACACACTGTACCTTTAGGAATATTCTGCATGCAGTTTTTAACCAATCAGCAATAACTGGACTCATTTTTGTACATTCAGAAGAAGCCAAGACAGCCTGAATTAAATTGCACACCGATAAGATGAGCAGTGTATGTCTTAAAACCTTTGACACATTGACAGATCATCCATGTAGCCTTTGGGTCTTCGTGAGTTATAGTTGTCGTCTGCAGCTGATGGATGGATATGATAAAATTTGATCTAATTAACTATATTTTCATCTGACTGTGTTGTTGAGTTCAGATGGTACAGTAGATATTCTGTTTCTTTATTTTGCTGTTTCTTTCACTCTGTGCACACACAGACAATCTTATAAAGCCTTTCTTCTATAAACACTGGTGTTTTGTTTTTTTCCTTCTTTCACAGTCAAGGAATTCCTTGCTAAAGCCAAAGAGGACTTCCTCAAAAAGTGGGAGAATCCTGCACAGGTTAGTGTGTGCGTGCATGTGTGCTCATTGAGCCACAGAAATGTGATATACAGAATATATTTTTTGTAATTGAATCACCTTGTTTGTATGTTAGAAAAACTGGACTTTCACTTAATTTCTGTGTTCAAAGATATATACACAATGTTTGTGGAATTTTACTTATTTTATGTATTTATTGTTTATTTGTTCAGTGTTACCAGCTGTCAGTGTATGTAAATGATAGCAAATAGTTGATAATTTTAATATATTTAAATGGTGGTACAAAATAAATTATTTTTATTCAGCAACAGTTTTACTGTTTATTAGCTATTGGTTAGTGATGATCATATTGTCCGACTGTCCTTGAAGTGTAAGTGAAGTAGATTTCCAGTAAACTGTGACCCAACTTGATATGTTTTGCCATATTTAATGTTGTAAACTAAAAATTGAATATATATTTTCCATATCGTATGCAGAGTAAAAAAGTAAGAAAAGCTTTTTATGACGTTGGTTTCAACTGTATCAGCCCCAAAAATTATTGAAAAACTGACACTGGCACACTTTTTTCAGCTTTTATTAAAACACATTCAGGTTAAACTCTTAGCTTTAACTCAAGGGGTTGTACAAAACATATTCCAATTTTTTCCCATTTTATTTCTTATTTGTGGAGTGTCAAATATAATTGGACAAATTAGCACAATTATAACAAAATGCTTATTTTGATACTTTGTTGAGAATCCTTTGTGGGCAATGATTGCCTGAACACCATGAACATCACCAAAGGATGGATTTCCTTCCTTTTGATGTTTTGCCAGGCCTTCCGCATGCTCAGCCTAGTTGAAATCAAGCGATTGACTTGGCCACTGCACACTGTTCACTTCCTGACCTTCAAAAACTCCTAGTTTCCTTTCACAATATGTTCTGGGTGATTGTCCATCTGTATTATGACGTGCTGCCTAGTCAACCTTGGTGTATTTTTCTGAATCTGAGCAGAAACTTTGGTTAGTGCTATTTAATATGTCTATATCCAAGAGAACATTCTTCAGTTGGGTGGATAGTGGCATAGTGGTTCTGATTTTGAATCCACAGCTCTACCAGCCGGTGGATTCAAACCCAGATCAAAACTGTGTGGATTTTGCATGTTCTTCCTGAGTTCTCTCTGGGTACTCCAGCTTTCTTCCTCAGTTAAACATAAACATGTTAGGTTAATTGGTGATTCTAAATTGGCTGTAGATGTGAATGTGAGTGTGAATGGGGTTGTCTCTATCTATGTGTTCGCCCTGTGATAGACAACCTCTTCATGGTTTGCCCTGCCCTTGCCCCTTGACAGCTGGGATAGGCTCCAGCACCCCTGCAACCCTGACCAGGATCAGTGGTTAAGAAAATGGATGGATGGTTGTTGTAAAGAAGTTTTTCTTTACCATGGAATGGGCCTTGTGACCATCGACCACCATTGTTTTTTGTGTATGTCCAAGTCTTTTTATGTTGCCAACCTCTCCAGCTTTTTTTTTTCTTTCTAAGAATGGAGCCTAAGGATGGCTTGATTCACCCGATTTGAGAGCTTCCAAATACACGTGCCACGTTTAAAAACATCTCCGCACCTTTTTTTTTATCTGTTTAGGAAGAAATAATGAAGAAACAACACACAACGGTCATTGAAACAGCTTATGTCCAGTTACATTTGAGCTTTTCAAACTACAGCACTCTGCATAAAAAATTGCAATGAATGCAATATTTTTGTTTATACCTTTTTGAAATAAAGCTGATAATCTGCACCATAAACCTATATTTATCTTATAAGTAACAGCAAACAAGACTGTGTCAGTATCGAAAAATGGGTTTCACTGTATGTACATTGATCATACATATATTGAGCAGGATGTGATTCTAAATAGACAAGCATGTCAATTATTTTAAGATAAATAAGTTTCTAGGATGTAACCACTTCACAGTTAGGAATGTGATACACGAGTATATCCTCTTACTGCTGCTTTTCTTTCATGCTGTCCTAATAAAGAATATTAAGTTTATTATTAGGCTATTAGCGATAATGCTGAAACAGTTAGGAATCCACTTTATTTTGGAACATCTTTATTGGCCTGATATCCTCCTTGTTCACTGTCATCTGCCTTTTTGGAAATAAGATGACATTCACTAAGACCAGTGACTGATCTTTATTTGCTTTGTAACATTAATTTTGCATTCCATCTGGAATCTAGTTTCATAAATTTCTATGAAGGATTTTTTTAAACATTAAAAGATAGTGGGATCAAGACTTTAAAACAGTTACATTCTTTATTTATAATAAAGGTTGATTTTTTTCTCTTTGCTCACAAGAGGAAATGAAAAGAAAAAACACTTTGGTGACACTTTCACTTTGGACAAATTATTTTAAACATTGTAGTGGTACTGTACTTTTGTACAGGTTTTCCATCCATCCATCCATCCATCCATCCATCTTCTGCTTATCCTTATATATCAGATCTATTGTTATTTAAATTTAAAGTGTATCTTTTATTACATGATATTAAGAAATTCTCAAGCGTGCATGCTGTATATATTCATTTGTATACATTATCTACTGTATATGTGCTTATAGTGTGCAGAAAGAATAATTACCATGATTATACAAGAATTAGTAAATGTGAGCACAGGACTAGTTGAAAATAAAAATTCACTACCAGCAGCAATATCCCATTTTCGCTAAAATCAGCTAACTCTTTTTGTTTTGTCTGTTCAGAACACTGCTTGCCTGGAGCAGTTTGAGAGGTTGAAAACCCTGGGCACGGGCTCATTTGGCCGTGTAATGCTGGTGAAACACAGAGAAACGGGACAACATTATGCCATGAAGATCCTCAACAAGCAGAAGGTCAGTGTGGGTCAGGGGTCACCAGAGTCAAAGTCTAAGGACTCAGTTAGTCTTCCTACAGGATGGTCGTAGAATACATGGAAATGTATTTGATGTGAATATTGCACTTAGAAGATTTCTTTCTTTTATGGATTATGTAAAGGTCCTGGGGCTTTCAAATGCAGGTGAAATTGTTTTTTGAATTCACTTTTGCTGAAAGCAGGCATCAGTAGCATTGGCATAGCAGGAGATGTCAATATGCAGATTACAGTAGCTAGAATAATATTAATACCCAGTTAAAATAAAACTATGAGTACATTATTTTTAGTGAAATTTACATTATTATGAATTCATTATCATTTTTATTGATTAAACACTCTAAGCATTGTCTAGTTTTGGCTACTTGGCCAAAATCATGGCATAAGAACTCATTTATCCATTCATTAAATGGTCACTAAAATCTAAATTATTGACTGTCATTATGTGCTGATAAACTGGTGAACTACCTCATCTACTGCATGCCCCCGCAGACCTGAAATCAATCAGCAGATATAAAAATGGATGCAGAGTTGTATCATCAAATCAATATCTTTTATTTGATTGTAGATCCTTTCAGGTGTTGACAATGCGTTTAATTTAAGGCTATAAAAATTTGCAGGTTGCAGGGTCTGATTGTTTGGACTCCAACTTATCAAACATTAACAATAAACTTCAATTTGCTGACAGTTTTTTTGGGAGACATTCTTTTAAGGTATTGGAAAAGGAATTTATGCATTGTAGGGAAAGGAAGATATTCCATCTTTACAGACTTTAATAACAGTTTGAGGGGGGACTACTGACAAAACACATTATACTAATCTCAGTCATTCTTGGGTGGGATGTAATTGAACAGGATGTTGTGTTGTCTTACGATTCCTACAGTTTTGACAAAGCACTCTGTGTTACTTTTGCTTCAGGTACCTGGTTATAGTAGTTTTGATGACAATTCTCCTGAAGTGTATATGTGGCACCAAACAGTTGGAACTCTAAAATACTCCCACAGTTTTTTCCCAAGGAGAAAGCTTTGGTTACGAGGTTAACCCTAGTTCTCTGAAAATCGAGTGTGGTATCTCACTATGGGAAGCACCTTCTGGCATGGCCAATCACGGACGGTCCACTACCACTTTTTAAATAGCACTTCGCCCCATTCACCGCCATACATTTTGCATGTATGGCAGTGCAGCGAGATATCGCACTCAGTTTTTGGAGAACTGGGGTTACCCTGGTAACCAAGCATTCCCTTTCAAACTTCACTTAGTATCAAACTATAGCAGATATAGTCCACTCCCAGATTACATGCTCTGAAGCCTGTAAACACTTCAGCCCAGGCAGGTCGACATCTCACACCTACCCCAGAGGTCGGCATATAGCTAAGAGCCCACACTAAAGGACTTAGTATGGCAGAAAAATTACAGTCAGCTCCAGGCAATTTATATGTGGATTCCAGAGCCTCTGCGGTCGGGGGCCACTCACAGCCCTCCCTTTGAAAACAAGCCCCCCCCCCCCACTCTGTCAGTGAAGAATTTGTTGTCATTTCCCTCATAACCACCATACCTAAGGGGACACCAGTAATGAACACGTTTGGGTCTCTCCAGTAACATTCAGGAAAAATTCGACTGAGATGACCTCACTGTCAGTCACAAAGAGAGCACCCAGTGCTGTCCCCAAGGACACCTTCAGGGACAGTCTGGCTGCTGTATGCTTAGATATCTCTTGAAATTGAACTCGCGGGGTGATGGAGAGGTTTGAGTTTCCCTGTCAGTGGAGCTGGTAGGCTGCGGCGTCTTGGCAGGAAGGAGAATAGCATCCTCCTCATCCTCATTGTTATCGTCTCTGAGAAGATCCGTGGTAACATCCTCCTCACAAGTTCACTTGATGTGCTGGATTGATGTGGTGCAGGCCTGCAACAACACGACAACCGCTTCCCAGAAAAATATATTCTTGTAATGAAAATGCAGAGTGTAAGAACAATTAATCCTAAAACCCGAACTGTTCAGGGACTACTTGATGACTACGTCTCCAAACAGTTCAATTAAATTCAGTTCAGTTTTATTTATAGTGCCAAATCCTAGGGTTTAGTACTCGAGACCACTCTCTAGACCACTTTTTGATGGTCTTGTCTTGGACTCAACCACTTTTGTACTCTTGTCTTGTCTTGTCTGGGTCTCGGACATTGAGGACTCAGGATTTTATTTCAAGACAAGTCAAGACCACAACTAATTCCAGTTTTCCTGGAACAGTAAGTTGTTTCTCTGCCATTAGTACATTGAGCAGCACGTACATGAGGAATGATTGACAGCGCTAAGACCCTCCTCCTGGCTCTGATTGGTTGTTTTTGAAGGAGAGCAGTGAAGTAGTAGCTCAGGGAGGAGATGGAGGAGCTCGATTTTTTTCCCCACAGATTATCTGTCTCATACTGTCGTGACATGGTGACAGTTTTAACAAATATGTAAAAAAACAGATTTTTAAAAAAATAAAAGATACATACTGCAGCTTTAATCTGTATAAGAGAGAAACTTGTGGCTTTAGTTCTTACTGTCTATGTGGTTTTGAAATTGCACCCATTTTTGCAAAGATTGTTGTTGGTTTAAAAACAACGTAACTTTATGCATTGTTTATGAAATGCAGAGAAAAGCAAAGACTATTGTGATGTACTATGAATAATTGTTTTACATTCTGTGATAAATGATAGAATTTACCCAAGAGCATTAAATAAAGATGGTTAAATTAATTTAAGCTCTGATTGTTTTTATGGGAATGTGGATCCTTTAAGATCAATTTAAGAAGTGATTTTGATCATGTTTTACGTTTTATTGTGTCATGCACCGTGGGGCACTGGTCTTGGTCTTGACTTGGTCTTGGGTTAGGTGATCTTGACTATAATACTGCCACAGGGAGTATTATGGGGAAGAAAGCCTGGTGTGGGGCCAGGGGCCATTATAACGAAGGTCGGGGGACCCTGTGTCCTTGAAGTGATTGATCTGTCTTAGACAGACATGGTGGTAGCAGAGCTTCTGTGAATGGTCAAGCACGAGGCCAAAACGATTGTATATTTTTACTGTATATCATAGTATAAAAAGTTGAATGACATGACACTTCAGCACACTGGCCTATAGTGTTGATACTGGGTGGAAATTTTGAGACCAGGGGCTTTAGGCTATTTATGTACATATCACAGAGTATCCTGCTGTAAGAAGTAATGTAATAAGTAACATCCTTTTCACTATTTTATGAGCAGTTGAGATCTGATTTTAAGAGCCTGCCAACAGTGTACAGAGTACAGTGAAAAAGTTTGTTGGAGGTGTGCAGCCTTTTGCCCTCAGCGCTTAATCTGACATCTCAGTCTGGCTGTTGCTTCTTGTTCCATTACTTCCTGCAATATTTCAAACTGATCTGCTGTCAAAAAAATGCCCGTTATAT
>VUQJ01028047.1:28513-39087 GCA_015108635.1 Andinoacara biseriatus | reverse complement strand
GGTAAAAAAACTTACCCAAAGTAGACTCAGGAAGACACAGAGCAGCAAGTGGTCTGGGATAAAAGATAAAAGCTTCATGGTTTTAAGGAGTCTGGCATACATTCTTTGAACTTGTTCAATTTATTTATTCGCCAAAGATAAACTTGAACTTGCTAATTTCAGCACCTCTGCTGGTGTAAACGAGCCGGGCCTATTACAATCCAAACTTAACTTTAATCCAGATGTGTTGACTTGTAATTCTTAACTACGTCCTCCTCTTGTAACTATATTGGCAAGTGCCTGAGTAAATAGTTGCTTCTCCTTTCTGGTCTTTTACAACCACAGTTGCACACCCCATTCACCCACCCACCCCCCAAAATAACATCATTATTAACCATCATGGTATGCAGCTCGTCAAAAGTGAGCCAATCAATCACCTTCTATTTTCTCTCATTGTCAGTTCAAAGTAATATTAATTTCATTGCATATGTTTCTTTTGTCAATGGTCTGATCACCTTCAAACTGGAATGTTTTTAAAAAGAAAAAAAAAATACCCAAAGTAGATTCACTTTCTAGCCTGTAGTGTACTGGAGTATCAATTCATTTTGAGCAATATTCATTATTTTTACTTTAATGCCCTCTTGTGTCAAAACTGCATGAAAGAAAGAAAGAAACTTTTTATGCAAGTGGATGACAGGACTGACAAACAATAGTCATAATTTTTCAATGAAACTGTAAAATATGTTTTTTTAGTTTGCAGTGGGATTGTAGATAGATTACATCACCTGCTGCTGTTTTGTTTTGCCTTCTGTTTTTACTCAATTTTGTCTCGATTTTCTATGTTTGACCACCCTTGGTTTTACTTTTTTTTTTTTAACAATGCAAAAGTAAGTAAGTAAGACTTTATTTATATAGCACTTCTCAAAACAGCTGTCATGAAGTGCTTTACAAAAATACCATAAAATAGTGACATAATTACAAAAGCATTTGTTTCCCCCTGTAATTCTTTGTTTGTTTGTTTGCCTTTTTTATTGAGCTGCAGTGCCACCATGTTGGTAGTCTCTGCACACTTGTGCATGCAAGTGAGTGCACTGTGACACAACTGTACATACACATGGATGACACCATTTTGTTTGCAGTGAAGACTGCGGTGCAGCATCTGTGGTTAGTACTTGCTATACCTCCTGGGCATTTCTCAGCGTAGACTGCCTCCATAAATGGCCTCTGCCTTGTTACCTCAGTTTTGCTAGAGTTAAATTGGGCTGATGGTTTTAGATATTTAGCATTTGAGGTTTTAGAGTTTGTATTACAGATCTTACTTCAGAAAAGTCATCCTCCCAACTCTGAATTGCTCACTTTCTTGAATATTGTCCAGCATTCCATTAGTGTTTTCAACCAAATGACTTCAAACTTTTTTCAAAAGCTGGGATAGGCTCCAGCTGTGACCCTGAATTGGATAAGCAGAAGAAGATGGATGGATGGATGGAAGAGCAAATCCTGTAATGAACTGTAATCAGAAGTTTACTTGCAACAAATAGAAAGACATACTCCCTGTCTTATGTACTGTATGTGTATAGCTAGTACCAGGTTGGACCCCCATTTGCCTTCAGAGTTTTGCAGCATGGATTCAACAAGATACTGGAGATTTTGCTACATATTGATATGATAGTATCACACAGTTGCTGAACATTTGTCACCCGAATTTCCCTTTCAACCACATCCCCAAGGTACACTTCTGGACTGGGATCTGGTCACTGTGGAGGCCATTGGAGTGCAGTTTTTTTCCAATCTTCTATTGTCAAATTGTACTTAGTCATTGCAAAATGTAGCCTCAGTTACCTGTTCTTTGCTGACAGGAGTGGACCCCATGTGGTCTTCTGTCACTGTAGTCCATTTGCTTCAAGGTCAGATATAAATGAGATTTGAATCACTCACCTGTGATTGACTGTTTAGACATTTGTATTAACAGGTGCACCTAATGTACCTAGAGTGGCTGCTGAATGTTTGAGGCATGACTTTATCGGACTATAGCAGGGATCCTCAAATCCAGGCCTCGAGGTCCGGTGTCCTGCAGGTTTTAGATGTGTCTCTGCTTCAACACTCCTGAGTCAAATAAAGAAGTCATTTGCAGGACTCTGGAGAACTTGACTGCATACTGAGGAGGTAATTCAGCCATTTGATTCAGGTGTGTTGGATCAGTGACACATCTAAACCCTGCAGTCACCGGACCTCGAATCCTGGATTTGGGGATCCCTGGACTTTAGAGTAGTTGGTGCTACACTGTGTTGCCTAAAACTTTCACTTGCCATCCAAATCATTGAATTCAGGCGCTCCAATCACTTCCATGGCCACAGGTGTATAAAACCAAACATAACTCTCAGGAATTGGACTTGGCCCTTAGTTCCAGTGAAAGGAAAGAAAACACATGGACAATTTCATGCTCCCAACTTTGTGGGAACTGTTTGGGGACGGCCCCTTCCTGTTCCAACATACTAGTGCCCAAAGAACCCAGATGTTTCCTAATGCATATAGTTTCATATGTATCATTTTGCTTTTCTTTCTTACAGCAATTTTGTAAAGTTTAAAATTAAATCTTCACATTTAAGTGTTTGTGTCTGAGCACTTTTTACTCTACATTAGGCCCACATTTCTGCTGTATTCTTTCCAAGATCATAAAGTATAAGTCAGTAGGACGTGGTGAGCATTACACCAAAGCAACTGAGAAAAACTGTGAGGCCTCTTGAGGTTACAATTTAAATAAAATAGTATTTTAATTTACCAGTAGTATTTGTATTTTCATCTTGGATTTTGAGCAGCTTTTCTTCTCTGGTAGCTCCAGCCTCCTGCCCATTTCATTTAAATAAACTCTTACGAATAACTTGGTCCTGTGTGTGCCTTATCAATAATGAACGTGTCTTATTGTAAATTTGTAATAAAATTTGCTAGGGATTAATTCTCCGGGTAGCATTGTGCTCCTCACTAGATTCATTTATCACCCCTCACCACAACTCAAGTTCAGTTTTTTCTGTCTACTATATGAAGTCCTATCATTTCCAGTATGTGGGTTCAAACATCAAAATAACAATAACAACAAATGCAAAGTAAGTTGTTTGAAATATAATGCAAATGATGTTCTTTGCAACTTTGTCAAAAGCTGGTGCTCATGCACGTGCGTGAAGACACTGCTACCTACTATAGCTTGCAGGTGCTGTGGAGGCACGTGTCTATGAAGTATGGCATGTGCATGGGATAGCTGTTGCTTTGGAAACCACAGCTACAACTAGATGGGCTAAACGCATTAACTGGTGCAGGTTAAAATCCATATGTTGTCTTACATGATTTTTCACATGCACTTTATTTCTTTACAAAACAAACTTGAAAACTATACCAAAATAACACCAAATAAACCCTTTTTCTTTTTTTGGCGCAAGCTTTTTTTTAAAAAAAAAAAAGATAAATCATCCCCATGCTTTTAGAAAGACCTGACAATTCAGAAGAAGTGATTTGGACATTCAACCAGCTTCCCCACTAAACTGACCCATTTGTGCCTTTTAAAGTCTTACATAATAAACTCTGTGGAATGACTTGTCTGTGTATAAATCCTGCTGCTGTGGTTTTAAATAGCTAAGAGCCATCACTGTTTGTTAATGGCAAGATAATGGTACATCTTATATATTACAAAGTTTAAAATGAAGTAATTAATCTTTATAAAGACTTTGGGGGCCTTGAAGAGCTGTGAAATTGCCAAACGAGTCCCTTGCTTGCACACAATCTGATGACTTGATGTACTTGTCATTTCTCATTTATTTGTCAAGATCTTTAAAAAAAAAAATTAATGACAGCAAAGTGATTGCTAACATTTATAGCACAAGATTTTTATTTGGGAGTTTCACTTGCAAGCTGGGGCAAAGTTATGTTATTGCAATAATGGCAAAAAATGTGCATGTTTGTCCAGCCAAACTGCATAAAGTGCTTCTAAAGTGAGGCTCTGCATGTTATGTATTTGCATTGTGCCTTAGTCCAATAAAGTTAAATGTAAAAAGAAGCGAATAAGGTATCAATACTAGTCTGTGCTTGCCTCTTTTATCTTGAAATTTGAATCCAAACAGGATGATGCCTTCACAACAAGCCAAGAGCATTTGGTTCTATCCTATATTCTAAGCAAAAAAGAACATTTCACTTCAAATGAATTATTGTTGTTTAAAAACTGCCAGTAAATCAGGGTCTGCTGAGTTATTGGGTTTAAACTGCTTCCTTGGTGTTTGTGACATTCCCTCATATTTCCACAAGATGGAGCCATGGTATCATACATTAGTGGGAGAATAATGTAATCAAGCCTGTAAACCAGTAATTGTGCAATTATTTTGTGGGATAAAAAAAAACAACAACTTTCAACTGAAAGACACAAACTCAGTCTGCTAAATATATAAAAAAAATTTGATATCAAGTATAAAAATATTTTCATGCAGAAAATCCAATTAGAAACTTGTTGAAAGTAGATGTGACAGTTTCTTCCTTAGCCATGACAAAATTATATATATATAATTCAAACATAACCTTTATGAGCTTTATCAGAAAATATGGGTTGCCCAAATTGAGAATTTACAAATAAAAATACTTAATTAAAATGAGTTCATTAAAAATGTAATATTAAAAAGAAATTCAATGAAAATGATATTATATGTAAAAAAAAAAAAAGCCTAATACATTTATATTGCCCACCAGACAGTGAAGCAAAAGGTCAGTCTTTAGTGTAAATTACCAAGCTGTTGCGATGGAGGAAAGCACTGCTGCTGAATTTTATGTTTAAATGAATCTATTTACAGAAGGAATAAATCAGATTCTGGTCCCTTTGAAATGAATTCAATGTGAATAAGGAGGCAAAAAACTTTTGGCACATGACTGCTACACATTTCAGTTATTTGTGTCTGCAGCAGTAACCATACTGGGGTTCTTCATAAAAGCTTCTTATCAACAACTGCTTATTGATAAGTCTGAGAGCTACGGCAATAAAATCTGGTAAAACCGCTCCATAATGTTAGCAGATGTTGAAAGAGCTGACTTTCTTTTGGGAAAATTAAATGCAAATTACAATTTATATGTGTAACTGTCTATGACGTTTGCTACCAGTAACAGTCCTTAGATATTTCTAGTTTTCCTCCAGCTCAGGCCTCTTAAATTGTTGAGTGTATTTGGAAGCAGCTTGTCAACATTTTAAAATGATTGCCATACCACAAAGTCACCAATGACAGCTTCAGATCACCGCCAACAAAATGCCAGAATCATCGGCGAACTTGATAAAATATCTGTCTAAACATTTGCGGTGGCAGTCATGAATGTGAATTTGTAGGAATGCAGGAGTGGAGGAATATATAAAACCCGGGAGAGCGGCTGTAGATTAATAAAAGGTGGAATCTTAAGTACCAAAATCTGTCACCTCCAATATCTGCAATACAGTTTACAGTGTTTAGATGAAAACGCTGAAATATGTGCTTGAAATTGCAAGAAAGTGAAGAAAAGCTAACAGGAAAAATATGAAGCGATATAAGAGAGCATCCCCGGGCTCCCGAGGGTTTTGTCAGTTTAACAGCTGTTGAACACTAGAGGCTTGAAGTGGTAATTTCAGCATTTCTTCTAAAATGCTGCATCAGCTAGAGTGCTTTCAATTCAAAATTTAAATTTGTACTTGCAGACACTGCCTAAAACTCTATCACGTATTCTTGAATAATCACTGACTAATCACATTAGCTACACTGGATGCTGAGAAGGAAGGGTTATTTTCCTGTTGCCAATTAATCATCACATCACCACACTTAAAATGCTCTTTGAGGAGTTAAACTGCACAGTGTTCTCTGAGAAACTTAATATACACGCTGCCCTTATCTGACTCTTATTGCACATGCACACACTCACTCGCTCACTCTCACTGCCAAGATCTAACTTCTTTGTAATTTTATTTCCTGCATCAGGGTTATTTTACATAGCCCACTCTACTTGTCATGCATGAGCTTTACTGTTCACCACTTACATGCTGCTGTAACAGTGCAAGTAAATGCACTCGGCGACGCCTGCTTTTCAGGTCATGAAGGGTTGCAAGGCAATAATTTTAAATTTTGTGATATGTAGCCTTCTTATTTCCAGGTTCTTTATAAAACTGACATAAAGAGCTCTAATGTCTGCACATTAAATCTGCACATTGACTCTAGCGTCATTTCTTAGTACAGCATAAAGACGACCTGTCCAAATAGTTCCAAAAATACAGAAAATAAAGTACCAATCATCATCATGTTTTCTCTCTCTAGAGATATTTCAACCCCTTCAGCTATAGATTAATTACTTAAGTTATATTAGGTTTGGAACCACCTGTCTGCCCACTAGGCTACCTAATTTTCAGACAGTTGTGCCCATGCCTTACATTCCTGTCCCTTTCATAGATTCACACTTTGACCCCAGGAGCAGGGGTCTTGTCTCTAAATTGGCTTCAGCTGATGCATGCACATTTCTGATAAATGAAGGAGAATGCAACTAGTTACAAAGACATGTATAGTACCTGAATCTTCACAAAGAAATGCATAGGAAAAGGAAATGCACCATGCTACTACTGCTCACACCATTTGCAATAACTGTCCTAAGTCCTAAGAGCCACACTTTTGGAGCCCCAATGCAAAATAACATACACTATTTTCACTTTGAAAATATTACAGATAACATTTCTGTACCTTTACTCAACTAAGAGCTTAAGTGCAATTCATGAGGGGAATTTAAGGAGCTGGCTAATGCCAGCAATGTCAGCAAAGAATTAGCTTAACTTTGCAAAAAAAAACTAGCCTTGCCAGTAAAACAAAACCAAACTCTTGCCATTTCCATTAAAAATAAGTTATGAGCCCCCATTAAATGAGGGCAGAGGGCTCATTATAGCCTGTTTATACTTATATGTAAATTTTCTTGTCTCTGGAGAAAAGCAAGGCTAATTATTTCTCCCTTTGTTCTGTTTTCATACTAAGCTAAGCTAACTGGCTGCTGTAACATATTTAATATACATTTCTTTTCTATTTGTCTACCAGAAGAAAAAAAAAATGCATTTTCCCAATGTCCTTGCACCATCTCTAATGTCTTAAATGTTTGTACTCGTGGTTAAAATGGGTATACAAGCAAACATGATTTTTACTTGTTAAATTCTGAAAAAAAAAGTACAATGCATGTATCAGATATTGTCTTCAGTGTGTGGATCAACCATCTATTAAAACTACTGGGGTAAAACAGCTGTCATACCTTCTAGATTTCTAATAGCCAGTACAACATCTCTGCCAGAGTATTAAGTGTAGTAAAATAGACCTAAAAAAAATCTTGCAAACACTTGTTGGTCTTCATTTTAACGTGAGCATACAAGGTGATAACTGAGCGATTAGTCTGACACCACAAGAAACTAGATAAAGTGTCAAAAACTGGATCGCCTAGTATTCGTTTCAGTTTATTCTGTATGTCTCTAGCAAAGATTTAAAAGCTCAACAGGTTTAGTCGGCCTACTAATCTGGTCATCCTGCAAATGTGACCCTTTTCACCATCGCCTTATCCTCTTTTGTCTCCACCTTAACACAGTCTCACTCTGAGCGTGTCTCTTCTTGAACTCCTCAAGGGTGTCCTATCTCCAGAACTCTTCGCTCACTGGAGGGCGTGGGTGACTTGAGTGCCAGGAAAGCTTTGAATAACAGAAAGAGAGAGAGGGGAGAAATAAAAAGGAAAAAGCCTCACAAGTATTCAGTCTTCCAGCAGCAAAGAGAAGACACAGGAATAACCATGCCTGAGCCAGTCCGTGAAGGTATGCAGATACTTTTTGTACTATCATAATTCACTGGAATTAGTTTGGAGCCTGAGTTTCAGTGGCAGTTTTCATGCTTGATTTTAGATTGGTTTGGTATAGTGACCTATATTGATGTGAAAAAGATAAATAGTAAATTCACAAGGATGTTGCTGAAATTAATGCATAACTGTTTTGTACTCTTATTGACATTTTTTGGATGCTCAATATATGAATCAATATGTAATGCACTAAAAACAAGGTGGATTACTTTTTTAAACCCTAATGTTAGGCTGTGAAAATGAGACACAAGTACTATGGGAAATGATTCTGAATGGTACATCTGCTTTTATGGCATATGACACAAGCAGATGACAAAACTTAGGGTGGGGTGAAAGTGGCTCAGTTATAAATGTTATACTCACATTGCTGTTCAACTAGTAGTGAGATTTTAACCTGTGAGTTTGAAACATGTCAAGAGTAATCCCTTCAAAATTTAATAGAAATAATATCCATTATTGTTAATATATAAATTAAATGATTCACCATTAATGCTACCCATTTCACAAAGATTTTAGTCACGTCTTAAAGACGTGCATTTTGCCAGTCTGCTTCTTCATTATCTGTCCATAAAGAATATTTGAGCCGCAGTAAATAATGACATAGCCAGTTGTTATTACATCACTAGAGTGAGTACGTTTATGACATCAGTGCAGAGACTGCCATCTTGTTGACTAAATTGGCAAGCGTCCAGCTGCAGCAACTTTGTAAGTAAATACTGCTGGAGCTTTACGTGAGTCCTTTAAGGAAGGTCAGCTTGTGTCAGTGTAACTGATTCACTTCACATATACACACTCACAATAAAAAGGACGTTGCTTTCAGTGCAGTGTTCATGGTAAAAAAAATCCATTATTGCTATCGCTATGATAATATGCATTTTATGTCATTCCAATTAGGATACAATTTTGAGATCTTTATACTTTCTCATATGTAGTTGTCTGTTGGCCTTCACCACTGCCTTCCACGTTGATCGATCCAAAAATCACCTTAACTAACTCAACTGATAGCAACCTAAGATTGCAGATGGACTCTGTTGCCTTGACAAATGAGTCTGCTGGGGTAGCCGACTTTTGCAGGCCAAGACTGTGCAGCAGAGCGTCGATCCTCTCAGACCCATTACCCTAAGGCATCTCACACTGACCACATTGTGACAGTGAATGTTACAGGCTTTGCTGGAGTTGTTAGCACATTGTCCCTAATTCTGCTCTGCAACATTTAACTGTGTTTTCCTGCATCTGTCCTTGCCCTAATCTTTTTAAAGATCTAAGCAAGGCCCTTTTTATTTTTATCCCAGAAACCTAACCAGGCATTGCTGTTATTCGCCTTATAGAGCCAAAGTGTTTATCTGAGTAATATGAATATGATTCCACTTTGCATGCTCTGTCTGCGCCACCCACTGCTCTGTCATTCCAAGCCTAACTTAACTGCAAAGCTCAAAGAATGAAGATCAGATAACCTGGCACTTTCTAGTTTTTAAGCTCTGCTCGGTGCCTCTAAGAAATACTTGATGTAATATCTGAATACAATATTATTATAAATAGTTCCTCAATTGCAGTCACATTAAAAAATAATTGTGGCAACTTTTTTTTTTTGCCTACCTTGCAACACTACATGTTTCCACACAATGTGAATTATCGTTTTTATTTCCACATGACATTAGTTAAAAGGTTTTCTGCGCTACTCCACTTAGCAGCACCCAGATCACACCCTCAACTAACAGCTAAAAATACTCTGCAGTAAGCCCTGACCTTTTCCACTTTTATAGAGTTTCACACACCCTGACGTATCAGGTTTTGCCCAATGCTTCTGCAGTCCCAACTAAGATAAATCATTATGTAATCTGTCACTTTCACCTAGAGAGTTCCTTATTGGTCAGCAACCCTGATGCTCTCCTAAATGTGGCACTGCTCCAGTGTAGTCAGTTAAGTACATGACATTTTTCTAGTCAGTGGTTGGAAGCAATGGTATGATTCATGGTAATTCCTTTCATTGCTGTGACCTCATGAAACATGATGAGTGAAAGTTGAATCAAAACTGCTCTGTGAAGTTTCTCCAATCCCCCAGGACTTCAGAAGAGAACCCCAACATAAAATGACGAAAAGATTAATGTCCACTCGGTGAATGAATAGCTTTGGCTCTAAATCACAATTGGTGACACAATCTATGAACCAAAATCCATAAAGTACTTCCACTACAAACCAATCTGCTGTCACTCCCTCACTTAGTGACAGACCTTTAATTAACTTAATGGCAATAAATGATGAATAATAGATTTTGAGAAACACAAATAGTGTCAGTTTTCCAATTGTAACCCAAACATTTTGACTTTCTGTGTGGAAATACCTATGTACAGTGGGGACAAAAATAGAGATTATGCCTAGTAAAAAATTGCAGTTAACACTTACATTAAATGATGACATTTTCCCTTTATAAAGTGTATTAAATAATAAGAGTAATTAGGAGAGAAATGTAATTAACTGATCGAAAAAGTAATCCGCTTATATCAGCAGATACACATTTATTTTTGCACTCTATGTAAACAGAAGATGAGCTCTGCTGTATTTATTCCAAAAGACAGATAATTAGACAAAAAGGAGCTCAATTATATAGGAAATAGAATAAAAAGTAAGCTAAGTAAGTCCAAATATAAATATAATGCAATAAGCAGCTTAATAAGTAAAGTTTAACAAACGAATGCAGGTATTATGGTGTGAGACAGGAAAGATTGTCTGTCCTT
>VUQJ01028045.1:4353-16224 GCA_015108635.1 Andinoacara biseriatus | reverse complement strand
TTACAGAAATTTTATTTAAAGGTTTTTGTTCAGGTTGATGTGTAGAATGCTTGTACCAAATTTCATGGATTTCTGAGAAATGAAAGGGTAATTTTTAGCTCAAAGAAATGTGAAATAATTTAAACTTTTTTCCCATTGCAAAGTTTAATTGGCAAACCCGATGAAAAAGATGCCATGTTTGTGGCGTCACCATGGCAACGTCTTACATTTTACAGAAATTTTATTTAAAGGTTTTTGTTCAGGTTGATGTGTAGAATGCTTGTACCAAATTTCATGTATTTTGGGGAAACTAAAGGAAAACTTTTATATAGGACATTTTTTTAAATTTCCCATTGAAATAAAATGGCGCTCGATTTTGACTTATCGTCATCATTTTTCGTTTAAGCAATTACAATAGGCTCCTCGCCAATCCCTTCGGGAGGCTCGGGCCTAACAAAATGCAGGTAATTTGAATTATCCCTAGTTAATCAGCCTTAAAGAAACGAATATTCACTATCAGAAAACTGCTGGGCCCTGTTTCACTAAATCATGCAGCATTACCTAAACTTAGCACAGTTTTTCCTCTCAACTCATCAGAGGTACACATTCTCTTCTAGCAGGGGATATCCGCTTTATCGCTATCACTTTATCTCCCCTCACACTATGGAAGGCTTTATTGTTTAGTGGTCCTGTCGAGTTCCATCTTGTGTTTACATGAGATGCTTGGTTTTCTGAAGTCCCCTGCCTGTCTGTGCGTCAGACAGAGTCTAGACATTTGAACAGGCTGTCGCCATTTTTGTGGCTTTGATAAGGACGTGTCCTTCTCCTTTATCCGGCCACAAGCCCCTCGAGTCTTAGATAACAAACACTGTACATCAGCAATTGCTATTTGAATGTGAGACATTTTTACACCATGGCCAAATCCCATTTGCATGCTCAGACTGCAGTTTTCATACTCATATGAAGTCCTTACCAGCTGCCAGTCATTTGACCTCCCAGTCCCAGCCATGAGCTTGGGTTCAGCCTATACCAGCTTCCATCTTCCAGGCCTAAGTTCTTTTCTCTAGTCCTGCTACAGGTACCCTGGGCCCTTCAAATCATTTACTTCCTTGTTGCTGAATAACGTGTTCATTTTAATGATGAATACTAATGGGCATTAAGCCAAAACGCATAGAAAGAGAAATAGAAATGACCTTAAGATGAGGGTTCTTGGTGAACCAGTGGAGACCTTGGAAGAAGAGAATAGAAGACCACCAATTCTTGAGCTTTCAAAATACATAAATCTTGGATAGTAGCTGTAGTTTACTGAGCTGATTTATTAGATCCATCAGTTATGGAAACGTTGCAGAAGAAGCCTGCTGGCTCCCTGTCAGGCTGACCTTGTATTTTATACGCTAACATTTGATGAAGATCATTGTAGGCATGTAATTTCTGTTTTGACAGTTACATAACAAAAGTAAATGATTGCAGGCACAGTTGGTAATATTGCGCAATGACCAGTGCATCTGAGTGTGTGTTTTGTGTATTTTGCCCAGCATGTAGCACTATCTGCTACTCTGCAACGGATAGGAGAGGAAGTGTCAAAGCCTGCAGAAGATCCAGATCCTAAGAACTGCACTGAAGCAGCTAGAAATTTTAGAAGCTGGCCCCTTTACCGAAGCCCTTGTCCTCATACACGGTTCCTTTCTATCCTCATCATCCTCCAAACCATCACACACGGTATTAATGAAAACACATGTACATGCATATTCATGACAATTGCTGTTATAGAGAGTCTCGTATGCTCTCTTGCTAGGCAAACCAGGGTTTTTATCCAGAGCCCTTTAGAAATGTCCTTTTAAAAGAAAGCATCACCACAGTTACTTTATATTTGAGCAAAGGTGAATGAAGAGTGCTAACTTTACTTTCACTGGTCACCAAGATACAAAATCTGCATCTTCTTACTGTAATTATTGTAGCATTTGTATGCATTTCTGTTCCCTAACTTCAACATCTACCGGTATACAGTTTATGGGACTTATTTTTATAACATTCAGTTTCATAGAAATTATATATACCATGTGTAGTAGCTGATCTCAAAATGAACGGCGGCATTACGTGTATGTTACATGTACATTACATGCACACTGTTGACATTACATGTATATGTAGATAAATTTTGCTAAACAGTTTTTTGTGCAGTGGCACTTTGGGGTAACTGGAATGTGTTTTCATGCATATCTGTAAATTAGCCATCGTCAAACAGTGGCACTAATAGTGCCTATGATTGATTCCTTTGTCTTATATTATGAGTAGCTAGCTTGCAAAGAAGAAGAATAAAAATATGTATTTATTGTTAATTTTTTTGGTCTTTATAAACAGCCATTTTTGCCATTGACGATAGACAGGGATATCATGAAGAATAACATGATAAATTAACATGCATGTCTGTGTTTTAGTACATGAGCAAAGTGAACATGTGCTGCAGGCACTAGTGTATAGAATCAACAGTTAAATCAAATTAAAAAAAAAAAAAATACAAATTGAAAAAGTGGTATCTTTGGTCCTAAATAAGGCTTAAAAGCTTTTTTTTTGTCAAGTTCCACTTCTCCTGCACATGCTTCACTAACAGCTCAATTCAGAGTGCAGACGCAATTAGCATCTCATTCCATCAAAACCCAAAGAAATAACTGTGTTAATTTACATAACAAATACAATAAGAACGGGAGAAAAATATATATAATAGTAAGTACCTACCTTGGCCTTTCCGTGATAATGAGCAGATATGCCAGGCACCACGTAGGTAAAACTGTTACTGTTTCCCCTGCTGTTTGTTTCCTTTCACTTCAAGACCCTAACAGGGACTGGAGGTATACTATTGATAGAGTACAGAACATAATCAAAGTTGAAATGTGTTGAATTGCACTGACTCACTGCATCTTTGTACTCCATAGTTTGGCTCTGTGGTTTGAATAGTTTTATCAGGACTTTGGGTTGAGGTTTGGTGTCTGAGTCCAGACTGAAATAGTAACTACTGGGTTTCCATGATTTGTAATTGTTCCTAATCAGTGCTCAGCTAAGACAGTAAGATGATAAACATGTCTTGCTAAACTTTAGGATGTCAGCACAGTAATTATTAGCCTGTTGTTAACATTATGCTTTCTTCCAACACGTGTGAATGATAAGGATCGAAATTTATTTTAAACTTTAACTCACAGCTAGAGTTTGTAAAGCCGTCAGATCACGGAGCTCCTAGTATTGCTTTAGGTTCTTTGCCCTTTTCTGTTATGTACAAATATTTTTGAAGGGCAAGGATGTCTGCCCTTCTACACCATAAATTTTGGTTCGATCCCTGGGTTAAGCCCACAAACCTGACAAATCCTGACATATTTTATGAAACGCTCTTCTGAAACGACCTTCCGTCTGCTTGTAATGCTTGAGGGCTCCATCAGTATGTCTATGCAGGCTATTTTCTGTCAATATGCTGACCTGGTTTGCTTTTCCCTCTTCTCTGGATTGATGAAAAGCCAAATTGATTATAATAAAGAGACTTTTCTTCCCCTTTACTATTTGCTGCATTTTTATATATTACAGGTACTAAACTGAGGCACATGTAGCTTAACTTGAAATAAAAACAAAAAAAATAAAAGGGCTATTATTGTATGTCAGATAAAAATATAGACCTTTTGGACGTATGAAAATAACTTTGTCAGAGGACTGCAGCCATTACAACCAAAGTATAGTGGAAAAGTCTGAGTTAAGGGAGATAAGATGGGAAACAGTTGGTGGATAAGTACCTTATATGTGCTATGTACCTAATGCAACATAAGGAAAGACTACACAAAGAAAGGTTCCTGCCTCTGAAACTAGAACTCATACTATAAAAGACTTATGTTGTGTACTGCTTGATTATACCTATCAGCTTATGATTTTGTTTATTTTAAGACCATCATTTCTGTTACAGTAAAAGACAAAAAATGCCAATGTCAGGATGATTTTACTTTTTCTCTTACTTTTTTACTACTTCATGTGCAGCGGATGTGCTGACCCAGGCACTTGAAAGTCTCCATACGAAACTGATGAATGCGGAGAGTCGAGGCCTTTTAATCCAGTATGGAGGAGTTCAGAGGCTGCTTTCAGGTCTTCGGGCCAGCCGCACAGGGCTCAACACGCCTATAGACATTCTGATGAAACTCACTGAAGAGTCCCGTAAGTCGGCTTGTTTTGTGGTAAACACAGATGAATAGTGATGGTATGTTTTTGCCTGGCAGCCCGCAGCAAAGTAAGGTTTACGGTAAGAGGCTGTGGCTGCCATTATAATAAGTAAGACTTGAATTCTTGTTGATGAGAGCTGTTTTTAGTTATAATTTACAAAAGGAGCTGAAATTGTCAGAACTGGTTACGATGGGGGTGTTTAAGTCCATTTTAAGGGAATGTGAAACTGGGTCTTGTGGCCAATGTGACTGCTTTTAACATTGCTCTTGAAATGATCTGTTATTGCATTTGCATATACAGTACCAGTCAAACATTCATTCACATGAATGGGTGAGTGTGTCCAAAGTCAGATTGTTATGTGTTGTATTTGTTGTAACTTTTGTTGCCCTCTTGGGCAGGTCTCTCTTGGAAAAGAGGTTTTAATCTCAATGAGACTTCTACCTGGTTAAAAGCATCCGTCTGGTACATTCAACCTAAAATAGTCAGTGCGCTTCATGAATGTTGATGCATGTGCCTGCTGATCAGTAGTTATTTCATTCAAATAGTCAGATGGAGTGTGTCACAACTTGCCAAAATGATTGTGATAATCAGTGATATCCCCCACCCTAGGAAATAATTTAAAATTGGAAATTTGATACATGAATACTATTGGTTAATTTGATGTCTGCTGTAGTGAATTTTGAAGATTTATGATAGAAACTCTTAATGTGGATATGCAGCAAGCTGTCAGTGGGTATATTTCCAGACTTGGCTAATGTCCACATCCCATGTGGGCTGGTGGTGATGATGTACCAAGTGAGACGAGTGAAGAAGGCAGTGTAGGGGTATCCGCACAGGAAGCAACGAGCAGCAGTGTGAGGCCATAGATAGTCAGAGACGTTCAACAACTTCAAGCCAGGTAACACAAACTGGAATTGTACAGCATACATTTTTAATGCCTTTAAAAAAAAAAACTTGGGTGCACAAGTATTGGGCAATACTCAGAACAATGGGAACTACTCAGGATTTAAGTGAGTTTATGTATATTTTGAGCCTGTGTGGTTTACAAAAAAAGCCAAAGAAGATTCAAACTTGTGCGCCCAACTTTTTTTTTTTTAAGTCATTAAAGATGTATGCTGTATAATCATTCCACCCTGGAAAAAGAACAGTTCAAAGAAATCATTAAAAGCCCCAAATTACCATGACATTCATGCCCATAATGAGTGTATGTAAACATCTGTTCACAACTGTTTTTATGAAGACGCTGCTTTTTCCTATTGTCAAACCAGATGAGTTTTCTTAAAATATACAATTCATTTATGACAGCTGAAGGAAACAACACAGGAGGTCTGTCTGTAAAACATATTTCCAGGCTGTAGTCATTGGTGTCCTCAGTTTCCAAGTGCTTAAAAGAAGAGGTGATGTAACGCAATATTAAACAAGCCCCTTTTTGTGACTTATCTGAAATGTGTTTGTCACTTTAAATTCCAATGAAATGTAGAGTTAACTTGTTTTGAAACAAATTATATTTTGCATATATTTAGATTCTGACAGCTTTTTTTCTTTTAAATAAACTTTTTAAACGGATGGTACAAGTTTTATACAGCTTGTGAGCCCGTTTTAAAACTGTATAATTCATATTGCTTGAAAAACTGTTTTTGATTGACGTAGCTGCCGTGATCACTTTGCTAGCCCAGATTTATAGACTGCCCTGACTATCACAATTTTCTTTGAGTTATACGAGCCCCTCCTGGTGTATCACTCCATATATTCCCCACATAAAAACCACATGTGAAAAATGATGCTTTTTCTGAACTCACATCAATCATAAGTAGTGGTCAGGCAATAGATTTGGAAGTTGTGGTCATAAAACCTTGGACAGCTACCACTTTCTGTCTGTTGTATTGAAAGACAAAAGGCTTGATGGAGGTGGACAAGGTTAAGATACCAGCTGCAGTGTGTTTCCATGGAAGGGTGAGTTCAGCAGGGCTATGAGCCGTATCATTTAAACTGCTGCATGCTAATAAAACCATATGCCAGAGGGGACTGGGGACTGGAGCTCTGCGTGTGCGTATGTGTGCAGATATTTGTGTGTTTCAAGGGGATTGTAAGCCCTGCAAGACTTGCTAATTATTCAGTTTTACAAGCAGTAATGAGGGGAGGTGGAAAAAGGCTGAGGAAGAGGGGGGGGGAAAGATTTACACCTTAAGGTTTGCAATAAAAACAAAGGTCTATTTGTACACAAAACACACAAAGGCACCCAACATCTGTCAAACTGCCCTTTCCTGTACAGAGGCAGTCAAATTCCTTACAAGTTACAGAGCACATCTACAATCAATTCAACCGGGAATTGAGACTTTTTGGGAAGAGTGCCCTCGGCCAAGATTGGTAGCATTAACCCAGCGTAGATGACAGGAGCTTGGGGAGTGTTAGCAATATCATTGTTCTACATTTGGTTTAACTAAATTATAAATGATTTTACACTTGAAATATATAATTAGTTGCAGCCCTGTACCTTTTGTCACCTCACATTTCTGCTGCACTAGTAGATTATGTTCATCTATGGGTGCATGATTAAGCTGGGTGCTGCAGTGTGCAGCCTGTGTCAGAAAATACTACATTAAAAGTCAGGGATGAGTTTAAAAATACCTAGATTTGAAATATGAAAAGAGTATAAGCCGTAAAATGAATACAAATTATTTAAGGCGATGTCTCTAATCTTTATCCGTAGTAGTTTTGAGGGTTATTGTTGGAAATAGACTGACCAAACCATGCTTTTCTGCTTATCTTTGTCATATTATCTTTGTATCTGTCTGATCCTTTCTTATCTGAGCCTGATGCTATTCTTCTCCATCCAATCTTCCGCTGTGATTTGATGCCAGAAGTGCTGCTTTACCAGCCAAAAAAAGTCCCTCTGTTGCTCAGATTGTGTTCCCTTGCTGCATGCGTGTTTTAGCACAGTTACTTTTGCAAGGAGCGGGGGAATGTGACTTTAACAGAAACAAATGTTTGTTTACTCCAAATCGACTTCATTTTAAGACTTCATAAGGTCAACTTTTGCTGTTATTAATTTAAGAGATCTACAGCTCCCATCTGTGTGGATTGATGTTGTTGTCCTTTGTTTCATTTCATTTGTGTGAGTTTGGGGTTTGAGGTCAAAGTTAAAAGTGACACCATGGAAATACAATGATCTAAGAGTCACTCTGACCGGCATGTGTGTCCCTGTTCAGCTGCGTTTTTTATGGTTTGTTTGTGTGCCCATGTTGTTTTCTTTCTGGCAAAATGAAGCTGATAATTTCCATCTCTTTAGAAGTTTTAACATTTGACAGTTTTGAATAAAATATGTTGCAGATCAGCAAAATTGCCCTATCGTGCTTTTGTTTTTGTGCTCATAGGCTACTTAAATTTCTTTCTGGAGGCGAGCAGCTGTAAAGAGATTTTTTCCAAACAGCTTCTCAGCTCCTTAAAAACCTTCATCTGGACTTCCCATCTTTGGAGAAGTTCTCCATGCTGGTTCTGGTAGAAAGGTGTCAGAATACATTGTGCATTGCAGTTTGTATGGAGCTGCATAACCGCAGACCATGCTGACCCTTGTTACCCACTGAATGCCCTATTAATAAGTGTTCACATCAGAACTGGACCACAAAGCAATGGAAGAAGGTGGCCTGGTCCAATGAATCATGTTTTCTTTTACATCACGTGGCTGGCCGGGTGTGTGTGCGTCACTTACTTGGGCATTTTTAGAGGAATGTTTTTTGTTTATTTAGCCACTTAACACTGACTTATCAATCAATCAAGCAAGAATTAGACTGAAGATGAGTCTGAAATTTTTGGTTCAAATTGTGAATTTGTACAGAGGAGGTCAGGGGGAGAGGTACAACAGTGACTGATTTTCATTTGTAAAAGGAGGTTCTGTCATTCAGTCAGTGGTTTTGGAAATCTTCTCAAAAAATGATGGAATTATGAACACTGAAACTGTCAGATTTTGATTCACCATGCAATACCATCTGGAAAGCACCTGATTGGCAACAGCTTCATTTTTCAACAGTAAAAGCATACCTGGATAGAAAAACACACAGTGGAACACTATCAGTAATAGCTTGGCCTCCTAGAGCCCGGACATCAACATTATTGAAGCAGTGTGGCATCATTTTGACAGAAAATGAAACAAAACACAGCCAACATCCAAAGAAGAGCTTTGAATGTTGTTCAAAAAACCTGGGGAACTATTCCTGAAGACTACTTAAAGAAATTACAAGAAATCTTGTAATCTGAGAGAGTTCAGGCAATGTTGAAGAATAAAGGTGTTCACACCAAATTGACTTTCAAACCTTGTTAGAATAATTAAAACTCTGATTTTTCCTTATATACTGCATTTCCTTGTACGTTTACATGTTTCATTAAATCTTTGCAACTATTTCCCATTTTCCTGGTAAAATATAAAGTTATAAGGGGTGGCTCAAGACTTTTGAACATTACTGTATGTTAAGGAAGTAGCTTGCTAACATGCAGCCTATTTGTCTGTCTCTCCCGCAACTTATGATGTGCCATTCTGTATTACATTGTATCTTAGATATGCAACCTTAGATGCTAGAGACATAATAATCTGAAATCTGAGAAAGCACAATGATGACCTTGTTCTCAGCAGGTGGTGACAAACCCTTTTTTTTTTTTTTAAACTGACTTCTTGTTCAACTTTTTCCAGGAAGAACCGTCATCTGTTTGAACTCTCCTCCCTTCATTTCCAGACAGAAGAGCTGCATCACAAAACCAAAAACACAAATGCTTTCCTCTGCCTGAACCTCAGATCAATCCTCCACAACATTAAATAACATATTTTGGTCTGTAAAAAGCTAAGAAGCTTCACTTCTTATTTAAGAGGGCATTTCTTCAATTTCACTATTTCAACACTTTCCTTGTTTTTTTTTTTGTTTTTTTAGGTGTGCTTACACTTTAAGCGTACATGAAGGCAGCAACTCCACCCTGCTCTACTTCAGATTATATCTGGAGACATGCAGTCTTTATTAGTAATACAATGACGTGTTTGTATTTTATTCCTCACAAGTACTTTGATTGAAAGCTTTGTATGTTTTCACTCACTGACCCACATTTTCTGTTTTCCAAAATCCAAATTTTCTTGTCTTTTTTGGGTATAATAACCCCTGTTTTTCCATATAAAAGTGAGTGTCACGCTTGCCAAGATAAGTTGTGACTGTAAAACTTTTTAATGGCAATAAACAAAAAGAACTGAAACACATTAAGCGTGGATGGCACATGAAATGCTGAAATCCCAGGGTTTTGTGTAAACTTGTCTCATTTATTTGTTCCAGAGCAAGTTTGGGTTGATGAGAGTAATGGGCTCAGTATGAAATGCGCTGGTGGTGGTTGATGGAGGCGAATGAATGCATTGGAACAATTACAGCTGATGTTTGAAATGCAGTTGGTGAAAACAACTTGGGTCATGCTTAGCTGTGGTGAATTTGAAAGCGATGCATTCAGGTCTTTAATATCTGCACAGCATTTAAATTCCTTAATTAACTACATGTTTGTTCGTGTGCACACTTCTACTTGGGTCAGGGTTTCAAGATGGTAAGCTTGATGAAAGATTTGTGTCCTTGGATCATGTGTTTAAGATATAGAGTACCGTGTACTTGACCACTGTTTTTCTTTCTAATTGAATTGAATCTATGCATGATTTGATTCACTGGTAAACATAACCTAATTGAGAGGTACTGTGTCATTTATATGTATATTTACATTTTACGATGCTGTTAGTTAAAAAAAAACAGGATCAAATCTCAATATATTATTCAGTCTAGTACAGATATATCTTTTTTTTTTATATCTTTTAGCTAAGTAACCCTAAATGGTACATTTGTGTCTTTACATAATAAACTGCACCCAGATCAGTGGGGACTCCATGGATCTGGCTTGTCCCGCTAATTCCACGGGGGCTCGATTGGATTGGGATCTGCAGAAGTTTGGAGGCCAGGTCGTCAGCTTCGGCTCTTTATTTGTTTTCCTCAAGCAGTTTCCAACAAGTTTTGCTGTTAGTGATTTTAACGTTGTGGCTGATGGGTGTATATAATTACTTATTTTTCTTTGTTACCACAAATATCTGTGGCGTATTCATCTTTGATGTGATTTATATCAAGGGGTGTTGTCCAAAAGCTGTGTTATAAATAACTGTATACCTTCAAACCTGCTCTCATTCTCCTGATTTGTGCTGCAGAAGAACAGACCAATAAATCCACTTGGATATATTAATTTAAAATAACAAATGGACCCTAAAAATCAAAGCTTCAGGATTTTGCTTAACTATGATTTAAAAGAAATCAACTTTCATTACCATGTTTGATGTTGCACCAACAATTTTATTAATCAATTGATGCGTGAATGATGTATTTATGTTTTTAATATATTTTGATTTAACAGTTCACTGTCACTGTTAAATATAGGAGCTTTAAATCACCTGCTCAAGAGCCATTCATCAACAAATATATTGTAGGTGAAATCCACACATATATACACGAGGTGTGTCAGACAAGTTCCAGGACTGAGTGTGCTGTTAGCTGTGAGTAGGGGAGGGATTGGCTGGTTGTCACCATGTGATGTAACATCCGGGGAGCATATACCTCTCATCTCAGTGCTCTGTAGCCACTGATTTTTTTATTTTATTTTTTTTAACGTGCTTTTGAATAGGTGCCACATGTTTCAGATCAGTCAGCAGTGAGCAGAGAAACAAACCAACCTGAAATTTCTGGTCTGGTTGGGGGAACTTGTCAGAAGCTCTAGGAATGCTGCAGCAAGTGTACAGATATGAGATGGTGTCACACATTTGTTTTTGAGTGGCACAAGAGGTTCAATAAGGGACCTGAGGACTTGAATGAAGATGCCAGGAGTGGAAGGCCTTCAACAAGTGGGACCGGGTCCAGCGTTGAGCATCAGTGGGGAGATGTAGTGATAATCTTCCAGACACTGTCCCAGTTCATGCCCAGTTCATTTGTGATCAGTTGAACAGTCAATCAACATCCCCCTTTGAACCTCTTGTACTTTACCACTCAAAAACATGAGAGTGTAACTTCAACTCATCTCCATATGCTCGCTGCAGCATTGGTGGGAGGGCTATTCTCATATTGTTCCTCTTGTACCTGACCTGGGGACCCTTACTAGATGCATGCCCTAGCCAGGATTCAAAGCCTCGACCTATTGTTCCAAAGACAGTAATGTGGCCACCTGACCAGAGGTTCTCAAACTTTGTCCATCGTGCTGCACTTCGCCAAATTAAATATTTTCATGAACAGCCACCATCATGGAACGACAGACCCCTGCACAGCATGTATCACTGGCAGATAGAAGAAGTGGCTGATATCAAAAAATCCTATGAATGGTTCGACAAAGCTGGGCTGAAAGACAGCACAGAGGCACTAATCATGGCAGCAAAGCAACAGGCTCGAAGCATAAGCTCGATAGAGGCTGCCACACCAGGCAAGACCCCAGGAGCAAGCTGTGCAGAGACGCCCTTGATACAATCCAGCACGTAACAGCAGGGTGCAAGATACCAGCAGGCAGGGCATACATGGAATGCCATAACCAAATGGTTGGCATAGTATACAGGAACATCTGTGCCAAATATGACCTGGGAGTCCCGAGTTAAAAATGTGTAATGCCTCCACATGTGGTAGAGAATGAACAAGCTAAGATCCTGCAGGATTTACA